>QXEO01002112.1:22316780-22379656 GCA_007115705.1 Dactylis glomerata
GGGTGATCGATCCCCCTGGTGCCCTTTATATAGGGAGCCCAGGGGACAAGGGATGCCCCACAATACACTATACATGCACTGGTGCTGAGTTGACTACTGGGGTCTTGTCATACTGTGGCTTGCATCAGCACGGTACCGTCCTCGGTACCGTGCGATGCGTCACGGTCATGGGCTAGTCCCATCGATGTCTGTACTTGGAGTCCTTGCCTTCGTCTTCTAGCGTCTGTCTTCAGGATCACCATGTCATCAGTCTTATCCTCCTCCTGAGGATAAGACTGACTAGGAGAGGAGGGATATGCTAGTCTGAGCCAAGGGGCGTCCCAAGACCAGCATACGATGGTGGAGGATGTGCCAGTCCGAGCCTGGAGGCGTCCCAGGACTGGCACGATGCGCTGGAGTTGATGCTAGACGAGGAATATGTCCCAGAGGTAGTAATCCCGACCTGGAGAGGAATAATCCGGCCTGGGAGTGAATATCCCGGCCTACCAAGGGGATAATCCGGCCTGGGCCAGGGATCCCAGCCTGGCCCGGCCGGAACACTGTAATCCGGCCCAGCCGGGGGAGCTTATCCCGGCCCAGCCGCGCTTTATCCCGGCCTGGACCGCTATATCTCGGCCCAGCTGGGTTTATTCCGGCCTAGACAGGGATGACTCGGCCCAGGCTTGTATATGCCGGCCTAGGAGAGTTATAATCCGGTCAGGGCACTTATAATCCGGCCCAGCTACTGTTTACTCGCCTTTTAATATCCTGCACACATAATACAACATATATAATATATATTAGTCATATAAAAAGGGTACTTTGGTATACCCGGGGTTATATCCCCGACATTAGCCCCCGAGGCTGTGGAGGACTCGCAGAGTCGTGCACAGGCTTCAACAAGAAATATACCAAAGTCCCAACTCGTATATTCATACAACTGATATGCTGGCCTACACAAGCCAATTCTATCTCATGCCATCATAGGCAATGTCCTGATTGACAAGAACTCATATATATATGATATGCTAGCCTTCATGGGCTATCTCAAAATACTATTGTGCCCTCTTTGGCTATATCGACACTTTGCCTCCTGGGCTATGTCTCATCAACATCGTCTGTTTCGACAATGCCGGAATGCTGCTTTGCCCTCTTTGGCCATATCGATACTTTACCTCTTGAGCTATTTGCCTCTTGGGCTGCTTTGCCTCTTGGGCTACTTTGCCTCTTGGGCTATATATCGACACTTAGCCTCTCAGGCTATGTCTCATCGACATTGTCTACTTTGACAATGCCGGTATACTGATATGCCTCTTGGGCTGCTTTGCCTCTTGGGCTACTTTGCCTCTTGGGCTTTATATCGACATTTTGCCTCTCAGGCTATGTCTCATCGGCATTGTCTGCTTTGACAATGCCGGTATACTGATATGCCTCTTGGGCTGCTTTGCCTCTTGGGCACTATATCGACACTTTGCCTCTCAGGCTATGTCTCATCGGCATTGTCTGCTCTGACAATGCCGGTATACTGATATGCCTCTTGGGCTGCTTTGCCTCTTGGGCACTATATCGACACTTTGCCTCTCAGGCTATGTCTCATCGGCATTGTCTGCTTTGACAATGCCGGTATACTGATATGCCTCTTAGGCTGCTTTGCCTCTTGGGCTACTTTGCCTCTTGGGCTTTATATCGACACTTTGCCTCTCGGGCTATGTCTCATCGACATTGTCCGCTTTGACAATGCCGGTATACTGATATGCCTCTTGGGCTGCTTTGCCTCTTGGGCTTCATATCGACACTTTGCCTCTCGGGCTATGTCTCATCGACATTGTCCGCTTTGACAATGCCGGTATACTGATATGCCTCTTAGGCTGCTTTGCCTCTTGGGCTACTTTGCCTCTTGGGCACTTGTTAGTATGCAAAAATGATAAGACATGTTAATATGCTAAACCGGGATACTCTATGAAACCGGATATGATAAGAGATATGATGCTTGTTAGCTTTGAGATCGATGTCTCGATATGTTACTGAGCCAGAATTGGCGATAACTGAAAGGATTATAGAATGCCGTGATATGCTGGCATACCGAAATAAACGGCGATATGAGTTATTGATAGATGCCTTGATATGCTGGCGAACCGAAATAAACGGTGATTGGGGATTTTGGTCGATGCCAGGATATGCTGGCATACTGAAATTTTGCTCTTGCTATGATATGCCGGCATACCGAAATCTTACTTTTGCCATGATATGCCGGCATACTGAAACCTTGCTCTTTGCCATGATATGCCGGCATACTGTAACTTTACTCTTGCCATGATATGCCGGCATACTGTAACTTTACTCTTGCCATGATATGCCGGCATACTGAAACACATATGACTCAAGATATCACTTAATAACATGATGTGCTAACAAACTGACATACCTGAGAACTGAGACTTTGAGATATGCTTGCCAAGATGTACAGATATGCTGGCTGGGACATAAAATATGCCGGCCAGGATACAAAATATAACATATGCCGGTATACTGAAATTTTGCTCTTTGCCATTATATGCCGGCATACTCTGAAATACCTGAGACTTTGAGATATAAACTGAAACCCTGGTGATATATATAATAGTAATTTCTCCTTTGTAACGGCAATATGGAGAGTCATAGCCGGGTAATAGACATATATATAATGAGACATCCAACCTGTTCTGTAGTCATTCTAAAAGACATAGCAATGGTCCTAGCATTTGGCATATTTGCAATCTAGCATATGGAGTTTGGCATATAGCCCATATCATTCGGTACATAGCACTTGACATACAGACTGAGATATGGCAATTTGACATATATGCTAACTTGGCAACTCACAAGGAAGAACTAGGCACTCATGTGCCGGCATATAAATGTAGACATACTGCAACTGGCATATAAGCAAACTTGGCAACTGATAAGAAAGATAAGGCACTCATGTGCCGGCATATACATGTAGACATACTGCAACTGGCATATAAGCAAACTTGGCATATCACAACAGATATTTGGCACTCATGTGCCGGCATATAAATGCAAGTATACTGTAACTGGCATATGAGATTTGATTTATAGTATGCAGAAACTGGTACTGAGATAGGCATATAACTGATCTGACTGTAAACTTGTAACAACTAGCACATGGCATTCAACATATAAAAAACTGGCATACGAGCCTTGGCATACGACAGCCGGCATATAACACATAGCATATGGGATAAAGCATTTGGCATATAAGTAGATACTGAACTTGAGATGTTAACTGGCAAACTGATTCTAGCACTGTAGCAGATATACTGGTTGACACATACAAAGACATATAACTTGACATAGCATCTTGTTGTTGGCATATAAAACCGGCATATAACATGCCCAGATGAAACTTTGCATAAGACTACAGACATATAAACTGATACTAATGATACTCTTTGCAGCAGGCATATGTAGTGATTTGGCATATAAACAGACATACAGGAGGAAACTGAGAAGCTGATATGCTGGCATACAAACTAATATATACTGAAACAGTACTTAAAAAGCAACTTGCAGGGCTTTAGCCTAGCCCCCGAGCTATTTTTTCTATTAAGCTGACCAGGATATGGAGTGAACCAGCATAAATACTTACTTGCACCGTTGAAGAAGTTTGAAATACCAGCAGATGCTCGAGGCGAAGGCGGAACTGTCCCTGGTACGACAAACATAGAATATACCGACCGGGACATAAGATATGCTGGCCAGAACACAGGATATGCTGGCCAGAACACAGGATATGCTGGCCGGAACACAGGATATGCTGGCCGGGACCCAGGATATGCTGGCCGGGACCCAGGATATGCTGGCCGGGACACAGGATATGCTGGCCGGGACTCAGGATATGCTGGCCGGGACTCAGGATATGCTGGCCGGGACTCAGGATATGCTGGCCGGGACCCAGGATATGCTGGCCGGGACACAGGATATGCTGGCCGGGACTCAGGATATGCTGGCCGGGACTCAGGATATGCTGGCCGGGACTCAGGATATGCTGGCCGGGACTCAGGATATGCTGGCCGGGACTCAGGATATGCTGGCCGGGACTCAGGATATGCTGGCCGGAGGAAGCCGAGCGCCGGCCCGGAGATGCCGATGTAGATCCGGGACAGCCGTATGCTGGCCCGGGCGAGTTGAGGTCAGCCCGGGAGTTGAAGAAGACCTGCTATGCTCGGAGGCGTTGCTGATGTCGAGCCCCCGAGCAGATGAAGAAGATCCCGTCCGGATGTACTCCTACCAGCGCCTTGATGGCCCCACGGTGGGCGCCAAATGTCGTCGTGGTGAAACAACATATGCCATAGGATGGCTTAAATGGGGGTCGACTGTACGCTGGTGGATCCGGGAGAGGGATGACTCGGTAGAGACCGAGCACAGAAGTCACTGCTAACACATCGAGCTACCCAGGTTCGGGGCCCTCGTGAGGAGGTAACACCCCTACTCCTGCATGTCTGATCTATATGAGCTTCATATGAGAGCTACAATGGTGCTCCTTGAGCTGTATCTTGCCTATCTGAGGCTGCACTGGGCAGGAGCTAAACAGCTAGTGCTAGAGAGCTCCCATGGAGCGAGAGAGAATGAGCCTCCTCTGGAGGCTTGGGGTGATCGATCCCCCTGGTGCCCTTTATATAGGGAGCCCAGGGGACAAGGGATGCCCCACAATACACTATACATGCACTGGTGCTGAGTTGACTACTGGGGTCTTGTCATACTGTGGCTTGCATCAGCACGGTACTGTCCTCGGTACCGTGCGATGCGTCACGGTCATGGGCTAGTCCCATCGATGTCTGTACTTGGAGTCCTTGCCTTCGTCTTCTAGCGTCTGTCTTCAGGATCACCATGTCATCAGTCTTATCCTCCTCCTGAGGATAAGACTGACTAGGAGAGGAGGGATATGCTAGTCTGAGCCAAGGGGCGTCCCAAGACCAGCATACGATGGTGGAGGATGTGCCAGTCCGAGCCTGGAGGCGTCCCAGGACTGGCACGATGCGCTGGAGTTGATGCTAGACGAGGAATATGTCCCGGAGGTAGTAAATCCCGACCTGGAGAGGAATAATCCGGCCTGGGAGTGAATATCCCGGCCTACCAAGGGGATAATCTGGCCTGGGCCAGGGATCCCAGCCTGGCCCGGCCGGAACACTGTAATCCGGCCCAGCCGGGGGAGCTTATCCCGGCCCAGCCGCGCTTTATCTCGGCCTGGACCGCTATATCTCGGCCCAGCTGGGTTTATTCCGGCCTAGACAGGGATGACTCGGCCCAGGCTTGTATATGCCGGCCTAGGAGAGTTATAATCCGGTCAGGGCACTTATAATCCGGCCCAGCTACTGTTTACTCGCCTTTTAATATCCTGCACACATAATACAACATATATAATATATATTAGTCATATAAAAAGGGTACTTTGGTATACCCGGGGTTATATCCCCGACAAATCCGGCATAAAGTCAACCATAGTCCTTGTATCTTTCTAGTCTCTTGACCCTACCGGGGGTCATCCCCCCGACATTAGTCCCCGAAGCTGTCGAGGTCCCCCAGTCTTGACTGAGGGGCCTTGGTAGGTTCAACACATCTTCTTTTCATTATATCTCTGCTCAATTGTTATATACCGACGATTAGATTATATGCCGGGACATCCGCACAAATACCGGCTACTGTTTCTTCTCCAAAAGTTATTCCGGCCAGTCCCGGGGTATTCCGGACGGAACATATTCCCCGGGCAGTTATTCCGGCATTACGAGACTTCCTTGAGAAGCCAAGCCCGACAGTTTGCATCGAAACTTGCAACTACCCTGCTATCATGAACGGACATACTACGTGACGGTTCACAGCGCCTTTACTTCAGGCCATCATTGCCTAGTGGCTCGGTTACTATAACCGCCGCCCCACTCCGTGCCACCACGTGGCGATCTCTCGCAGAAACGGTCGGGGTAGTGGAACACTCGCCACGATCCCCACGACCCTGGCCCCTTCGGTATAAATACGGGGGTGGGGGTAAACTTGCTATTTTTACCCCCACAGTGCCTTCTTCTTCCTCTGCTCCTCTGCCTCTCGCGCTTCCTCGCCGGACAGAAGAACAGCGAAGGAGCACCGCCGCCGTCCTACTCCACGCCGGCGCCGACGCTCGACGACGCCCGACGTTCCCATCGACGATGCCGCCGCCGCCTCTTCTCTTTGCGACATTGCAGGAGGACCGGATCTTCCTCTGCACGCTCGCCGCCGCTCCATTGCCGCCGGCCAAGCTTCGGTGAGTTCATCCTCTGTTCTTCCTCTTTCATGCTTTTTCGCAGCCTTGTTCCGGTATCACTGTGCGCTCAGATCTTTAGCAATTTCTCTTCATAGTATCTTCTTGCCTCGATTAGCATTGCCAGAGAAGCTCTTCTATGGTTCACAGATGTTCTTGCGTAGAGCTTATTTCCATGCTTTGTTTTCTGGTTTTAACTGCGATGGTAGATCCCCTTTTCCTGCTAACTTCTGGGAGAGTGGTATACCAGAGAGACTAACGTCCCCCTTTTCTCTGGCCTTGATAGGATTAACATCACGGGGCTCCGGCTTTCACGCCTTGTTCCGGCCATCCAGATGGCTTCCTCAAGCATGACGGGTACCTCGGCCTCAGAGGAAGATAACTCGGCCCGGGTCCAAGGACACTCCGGCTGGGAGGGGTCGGAGGTTACCCCGGCCGACATATCCTGGGTCACCTCCACCAGGAGAGTGCCGGAGGGTGTTGCATGCCGGCTACCTACGGGAGAGACTGCGCCGGCACCTGAACCTGGCGAACGAGTCGTCTTCATCGCCCACTTCGAGCGGGGCTTTGGTCTGCCGGCATCGGACTTCTACCGGGACTTCCTCGACACCTACGACCTGCAACCTCACCACATCTCGGCGAACGTGGTGATGATCATCTCCGCCTTCGCCGCATTCTGCGAAGGCTTCGCCGGCATAGAGCCCTTCTCCCAAGCCTGGGCGAAGTACTTTCAACTACGGAAGCAAGTCATCCAAGAGCCGCCCCGGAGCAAGGATGACCCGCCGGAGACAGCCTAGGAGAAGAAGGACCGCCCCATGACCCTTTGTGGCGCGGCCACCGTCATGTCCCGGAAGGGCTCGGACTTCCCCAAGGTGGAACTCCTCGAATCTTGCAAGAAGTGGCAGAAAAGCTTTTTCTACGTCAAGAACACCACCGACGTGGATCTGCTCAACCTGCCGCCATTTGTGGACGAGCCACCCTTGGCTATGAAGAATTGGACCTACAACCCGAAGAACTCGGTGATGCCGGTGAACGCGCTCCACCAGGTTAAGGGCGAGCTCTGGGATGCCGGCCTTACCCCTCAAGATCTAGTGGCATGCTTTATCAGCCGGCGCGTCTCTCCTCTGCAGCGCCGGTCACATAAAATCTGCCAGATGAGCGGGCCCATGGACCCCACCCGGCATTCTACACACAAGCTGACTCCGGCCGACATTCTACGGCGGATCAAGGACATCTGCAAGTCCTCTCAGGCCACCTTTGCCTAGGGGCTAGAACCATACAGCCGGGATCAGCCCGCCCCAACGGTAAATACCTCGGCCAATACATACTCTCTTGTCCGGCATATAGACACTTATTATGCATGGCTCGAGATATTGTTATATGCCGACATACTTATAATGCTTGATCCGACATACTTCTTGCACCGGCATATTTCTTGCTTCTGATCCATTTTCTTTGCATTATGCAGAAGTTCAGCTTCCAGAGTATGGAGAACTCCCGGATCCAGATCGCGGCAGACCGCACTGCTGCGGATGTTGAAGATCCGGATCATTGGGACAAGCTGCCCCGGAACACCCGTGCTGCCTCTGCCGTGGGTAAGGCCTCTTCATCCCGGCATTTCACTCAAGACCGGAGTGATGATGACTCCGATGAAGACTGCCAGACGTTTATCTGCCCGACACCTCTTGCTTATGCTTTTCCAGAAACACCTATTGCTTACGCCTTTCCAATGCCATCCTCAGCTATCCCGGACGACATGGTTGTCGACGCCGCCCCTCTGAACCAGGGACCTCCTTCCACCGGCGGACGTGCCGGCCGGAAGCGAGGCGTGAAGCCCCAGCCCGACACACCTCAACAACAGAAGAGGCAGAAGGTTGGTGTGCCTATTCCGAAGAAACAGAGGCCTGTTGCCTCGGGGTAAGTTTCTTTTCTTTGTATTTCCTCTGACATATCTCTTGCTTTGATTATTGACTTGGTGTTTTTTCTCTTTCAGGGCTCCTCTTGTGCCGGAACAAGCTTCTGGCTCGAGTGGCGGCCTGAAGGTTACCAAGCCGGCGGAAACTGCCACCTCTGACATACCATCTGCAAGTCACACGACCTCCCCGGTGCCGGCATCTTCGCCTGCGCCCGATAGACCTACCTCCACGGCGAAGGACAATCCTCCGCCGGAGCAAGACAACTCTGCCCCCGACGTCCACATGGACTCGGGGGCTCAACAGGAACCTCCAGCTTCTGATGTCCATATGGACACAGGAGCCCAACAAGATGCCCCAGACTCCGGCGCGCCCATCAGCGGCGCTAGGACTACTGAGGATGCCGGCGCAAGCAACAAGAGCGCCGGCACAGATATCAAAGGAAAAGGCCCTGCACTGCCGGAAGTCCGGACTACTCCGGAACCTGCCTCTGCTGGCCAAGCTGCACCGGCCGCGCCAGAACAACCCGCACCCAAGACTCCCTCTGCTGAGAAGACTCCAGCACCAGCCAAGACCGCTGCCTCGGCCAAGACCTCCATCCCGGACAAGACCTCTGCCCCGGTCAAGTCCGGCACTCTCAAGATCTGGCCGACCAAGTCTGGCACACCATCTGCCGCCACTGCTCCCTCTAAAGCAGCGTCCCGGCCCAGCTCTGCCCTGGCCCTGCATCTTGGCAGGGCAGCAACCCGGCCTGGCTACCGGCCCAGCTTCTTCGACACGCCGGAACTTGAGGGCCGCATCTCCCTGGAGACGAAAAGTGACCAGAGCCTTGGGTCTCTTAAAGAGCACTGTGTCAGGTGGAATGAGGCTGACAGCATGGACACTGCCGACTCCAGGAGCAAGAAATTGGCTAAAGCTTCGGCTACTGGCGATCCATCTGATATCCTGGCTGCGAAGCCCATTCCAATTGCCTGCGAACTCCTCAGTCTCTAGCAAAGACTTCATCGCCTGGCCGATGCCACCAACGTAAGTCTTTTTTATCTGTATACATATCCCCAGTCCCCGAAAATGTTGGCTGTCCGGGATACGGACATCCGGGATTTTCCAATACTCTTTTAGTTAGCTGTTCTCAAATTAACTGCCGATATATGAGCTCGATTCGAGCTTCAAATCCTAGTCACCGAGAGCCGGGATAGGTGCGCAGCACCTGTGCTAGGTCTTTATCTATTTCACATCTTAATTATTTTTCAAATCCTCTTGACCGAGATATAAGCTCGATTTGAGCTTCAAATCCTAGTCACCGAGGGTTGGGATAGGAGCGCAGCTCCTGTGCCGGGTCTTCAACAGCATGAATACTTTGTACAATCTTCAATTGTGCTGGCCTGCTAGACTTTTCTCATAACCTTTCAAATCCTAACACTTTTGCAGCGCATGAACAACACACGTGCCGACATGTTCCACAACTTGGTGTGCGAGCACCGGAAGTTATCTGATGCACATAGCAAGCTCCTGCTGGAACTGCGCCAGAAAGGTAAACTCATCCGACATATATGCCAGATGCCTTGCCTTTTTTTTTCTTCATACACCTTTTGCCGGCACACCTTAATATGCCGACACATAACCTTTTACTGTGATATCACAGCTGGTGCCGAAGCCCAAGTCACCGAGCTTGTCAAGAGGGTGAAGGAGCTGACAGGTATGCCGGGTCATGCTATCACCCAAATATACACTTTATACTTCAAATCCTTTATCTCTTGTCTATGTTTCCTATCTTCACATTATTTCGACTTCAAATCTTTTCAGATGATAAAGCTGCACTGGAGGCACGCCACCAGGACTGTACGTCCTCAGTGGATGTGGCCAAGCAACTGGACGACCGGGATGCCGCCCACAAGGTCGAGATAGAGCAGTTGAAGGGCCAGATTGCCGAGCTTCTGGAGGAGAAGGAGCAGAGGGAGTGCCAACTCAAAAAAGCCCAGGAGCTGCTTGTCACCTTCGAGACTGATGCCTCCAACGCCCATGCCGAATTGTCTAGCTTGAAGGAGCAGGCAACTAAATGGGAAGTTACAGTTGCACAGCTCAATGCCGACCTCGCCGGTAAGCTTCAAATCCTTTTTCCTTATCCTGCCCGACATATCATGATCCTTTCCGGCATAACCTATGCCGACATATTCTCCTCTTGCTAACATTATTTCTATTTCTCAGACATGTTTCCCGCTTCCGTCAAAGACGTTGAGAGGGCTCTGCAGTTGGATCGAGAGAACCGGGGTGTTCCGGTTGACTCGGCCAATTGGGACATGTCGGAACAATTGCTGGCCCTTCAATCCCGGAAGAACGCCATGACCCTCTACACGGAAGAACTTTTTCTTGGCGCCCAGGAGGCATATTCTGCCCTCTGGCCGGGGCAAAGGACCCCCACTGACCCCGTCAACCTCGGCAATGATCTGCAGCTCGCCAAGGTTCGCCTCCGGGAATGGCGGGATTCCGGCGCCCGGGTGGGAGCTGATGAAGCTCTCACCTACTTCCTCTCTTGGTATGAAAAAGCTGATCTGGAGACTTTGCGCACTATGCGCGAAGGATCTATCTGGACCACGGATCCGGAACACATCCGGCGTCGGCGGGAACTGGCCCACAGTTATGTGGACTATGCCGACACCGATGCTTTTGTCCGGGACATCCGCAAGCCGGAGAAGACAGCAGACGATGCCAAGGATGCTGCTGATACTGAGGGCTCCAATTCCAGCCAAGACAAAGAGGAAGCTGAAGAGGCCGGCACTGATGCTCCGGAACAGGCATCTGTCCCGGGCGGAGGTGATGGCTCCATTCCATCTGTTGGGTCCGGCACTCCTGAAGCCGACATTTCCACTGCTATAGCTCCACCAGCCGGCGGCTCTGCTTCTGCCCCTGCTTCTTAACTTTGCCGTACCAAAAACTTTAAGGTTTATCAGATCCCCGGTATGCCGGGTGCAGATGTAATATATACTCTATTTCCCTTAAGTTTGCTAGCTGAACAAGTTTTAACTTGGTTTGCTTGATTATGAATGCCGGATCATCTTTTGGCTAAGTCACCGAGTTTGTTTTCCTGTTTCCTCAACTTCACAACCTTGGCTACTTGTCTACCTTTTTTGGCTTTCGACGTATGAGTCTCAAGGTTGCTTCATTAAGCATACAGTACTTCAACTCTGAAACTTAGACTTCAAATCATCCGACATTTCAAGTTTTAACTTTAGCAACAACATAAATGTCGGTTCGCTTGCTTTACATTTCCTTAGCCGTTTTCCATGTGTAGACAATCTCCGGCATCTACTCTTGCTAGCCATGAAGCCGGGTTTTGGACAGCAGCTGAGTCAAAGAGCGGCCTTTGGTGCCGACACATTACTAGGCTGACATAGGAAATATTCAAATCAAGCCAGCCGGCATACAAACAAGAACCGAAAATAAACAACGATATATCTCGGAGGCAGTGCCCGATCTCTTCGGGATGCCGACATTTCATTCATTAGTCTTGTGCCGGCATAAAGCGCCGCAACACAAAGCAAAATATGGAAATACATACATTGTGCTGCTCAGGAGTAAAAGGGACGGAGTAGGGCTATGCTCCATGGTCGCTTGGTTTCTTCTCCGGACCTGTCCGCCTTGTCCTTCTTGGGGGCCTGCGCATCTATAAGATAATAGGCATCATTGTGCAGAGCTCTGCTCACAATGAATGGCCCCTCCCACGGAGGAGTTAACTTATGCCGGCCCTCTATGCCTTGCCTTAGCCGGAGTACTAGATCTCCCTCTTTGAACCTCCTTGGATTCACCTTCTGCACATGATAGCTTCTGAGGTTCTGCTGATATACTGCTGTTCTTGACAGAGTTATTTCTCTTGCTTCCTCTAGCAGATCAACATCGTTTTCCCTGGCTTCTTTAGCCTCTTCCTCATTATATAGCACCACTCTTGGTGCATCATGTATTACATCTGTTGGAAGCACAGCTTCTGCTCCATACACAAGGAAAAATGGTGTATAGCCTGTTGACCTATTCGGAGTTGTCCTTAAACTCCAAAGCACTGATGGCAATTCATCTAGCCAACATCCCGGAGTTTTCTCTAGTGGCTCTATCAGCCGAGGTTTTATGCCGGACAACACTAGTCCATTTGACCTCTCTACTTGGCCATTGGTACAAGGGTGAGCGACCGACGCAATGTCCAGTCGGATTCCCACTTCCTCACAAAATCTGGCGAATGGCCCTTGGGAAAAGTTCGACCCATTGTCAGTGATGATGCCATGGGGAACACCATATCTCAAGATTATACTTTTAGGAATTTCACTGCCGTGTGTCCATCACACTTGCTTATGGGCTTTACTTCTATCCACTTGGTGAATTTGTCCACCATGACCAAGATATGGGTCATCTTTCCTCTGGCCGGCTTAAAAGCCCCGACCATATCCAGGCCCCAAACAGCAAAGGGCCAGGTTATCGGGATAGTCTTCAAGGCAGATGCCGGCTGATGAATCTGGTGGGCATATCTTTGACAGCCATTGCATTTCCGGACCAAATCTTCTGCTTCTTCCAGTGCCGTCGGCCAATAGAAGCCATGCCAGAATACCTTTGCCACCAATGCTCTGGATGAAGCATGGTGACCACACTCCCCCTGATGAATTTCCCGGAGCATCTCCAGGCCTTCCGCAGATTCGACACATCTCTGCAATACTCCGGTGACACTTCTTTTGTATATCTCTTTGTTTATGATGGTATATCCTTTGGATCTCCTTGCAACCCGGCGTGCCTCGGTTTCATCTGCCGGTATTTGACCATCCACCAAGAAATCCGTGATAGGACGTGCCCATGAAGGCACTTCCCTGATAGTGAACACTGCATGATCTATCTCCATCATTTTGACCGACACATAATCGATCTCCATGGGCTGCGAAGTCCCCGGGACTGAGAGATCAGTCCCCGGGTATGCCGGAGCAGTCCCCGGGTATACCGGCACAACCTCTTGGTACATTTTACCCTTGCCCCTAGTTCTGCTCCGGAATACTGCACTCACCGCATATGTCGGCCCAGTCCCCGGGACTGAGAAAACAGTCCCCGGGTTATCTGACCTGGCTCCGGCATCTATCTCCATTGGAACTGCATCCTCCGGACTCGGCGGGACATAAATGGAAGATGACTCCGGCGAGGGCTTGATTGACGGCTTCCTCAGATGCTCCAATGAAATGCCGGGCGGGATTGAATCTCTGGAAGATCCCAGCTTGGACAATGCATCGGCTGCTTCGTTCTGAGCCCGGGGAACATGCCGGAACTCACAACCTTCGAAGTAACCACTTAACTGCTGCACCAGGAAACGGTAGGATCCCATATTTGCATCATGCGCATCCCATATACCGGAACATTGCTGAATCACTAAGTCAGAATCACCGAAACACATAATCTAGCGAATTCCTATGTCCTTAGACACCTTCAGGCCATGCACCAGTGCCTCATATTCCGCCACATTATTTGATGCTGCAAAATGAATCTGCATGACATATCTCAATTGGTCATTCTTTGGTGAACTGAGAACTATGCCGGCACCCAGGCCATGTATTGTCTTGGAACCGTCGAAATGCATCCTCCAATAATTTGCATCTGGCAAGGGTGGCTCATATTGTATCTCGGCCCAGTCAATAAAGAAATCAGCCAACACCTGGGACTTGATTGTATCTCTCTTGCCATATTGAGGAGTATATGGCGACAACTCTATTGCCCACTTGGCTATTCTGCCACTGGCATCTTTATTGCCAATGATCTCCGAGATAGGGGCCTCGGCCACTACCCGGATTGGATGCTCTTGGAAGTAATGCTTGAGCTTCTTGGCCGCCATATAGACACCATAAGTCATCTTCTGATAGTGTGGGTAGTTTTGCTTTGAGGTGGAGAGAACTTCACTCAGATAATATACCGGCCGCTGCACGGTTTTGCCTCCCTCCTCTCACTCCACTACTACCACTGCACTGACAACCCTGTTGGTTGCCGCTATATAGAGCAACATCGGCTCCCGGGGCATTGGAGATGCCAATACCGGCACTGTTGACAACATCTATTTCAATTCCTTGAAAGCTGCATCTGCTTGTGCTGTCCAGACAAATGTGTCGGACTTCTTCATCAATTGATATAACGGCAAAGCTTTTTCTCCCAGCCGGCTTATGAAACGGCTCAGGGATGCGAGGCACCCAGTGAACTTCTGTACTTCTTTCAAATCTGTCGGCGGCTTCATTCTTTCTATGGCACGAATCTTGCCGAGATTCACCTCAATACCCCGGCTGGAAACAAGGAAACCGAGCAACTTGCCTGCCGGCACACCGAACGTACACTTAGCCGGATTTAACTTCATCCGGAACCTCCTCAGGTTTGCGAAGGTTTCCCGGAGATCATCTATGAGAGTCTTACTCTCCTTGGTCTTTATGACGACATCGTCGACATATACCTGCACATTTTTATCTATTTGATCGTGCAAACATTTTTGCATACACCTTTGGTACGTTGCGCCGGCATTTCTTAGACCGAACGGCATAGTGAGATAGCAATAAGCCCCGTACGGGGTAATAAAGGATGTCTTTATTTGATCCGGCTCATACAAAGGGATCTGGTGGAAACCAGAATAGGCATCTACAAATGATAATAGTTCACATCCAGCTGTGGAATCAATCACTTGATCGATCCGAGGGAGCGGGAATGGATCTTTAGGGCATGCCTTGTTCAAGTTGGTGTAATCAACACACATCCGCCACACTTTTACTATGGCGGGCTCATCCTTCTTCTTTTCCACCAAAACCGGATTAGACACCCAATCCGGATGCAATACTTCCTTGATAAAGCCTGAGGCTAGGAGCCTGGCCACTTCCTCCCATATTGCCTTCCTCCTATCATCCGCATTCCGCCGGAGCGGCTGCTTTACCGGCTTAGCATCCGGCCTTACATGCAGTGCGTGCTCAGCCAGCTCCCTCGGCACACCTTGCATGTCTGAAGTAGACCATGCAAAGATATCCCGATTCTCACGGAGGAAGCTGGTGAGCTCGCTTTCCTATTTGGGGTCCATACCTGCCCCGATGAGGGCATAGCGCTCCGGGAAAACTTCATCCAGAGGCACCTTTTTGACTTCCTTGCCTACTTGAAAAGACGCGCTGCCACCCGGGCTCGTCATGCCCGACATAGATTTGCCGGCCACGACCATCTCAGCAATTTCCACTGCTCGCTTGAGCCTCTTCCTTTCCTCTGCAATGATCAGAGTCTCGGCCAGGTTAGACCCGGCTGTTGCACATGCCATCAAACGCTTGTAATCACCCCTCTGGGCCCCGGCATCTTCATCTTCAGGTACGCAACATGCGTAGAGGCCATGAACTTTGCCAATGCCGGCCTCCCTAGCAAAGCATGGTAGGGGCTTTCCAGATCAACCACCTCGAACATGAGATTTTCCACCCTGCAGTTATCTCGGCTGCCAAACATGACATCCATCCGGATCTTGCCCATCGGCGCACACGAAAGTCCCGGCACAATGCCGTGGAATGTGGTCTTGCTTGGCTCCAGCATATTCTCCTTGATTCCCAGCTTCTGCATCGTATCCCGATACATGATGTTGATGCTGCTTCCATTGTCAATGAGGACCTTGCTGAACCTCACGTTATTAGCCGGCCCAACAAATGTCGGATCCATTACCAGCGCATATTCGCCGGGGTTTGGCATGATCCTGGGATGATCTGCCATGTCCCAGCCAATGGCCTGGTCAGACCAATGCATCAGCTTCGGAACTGCCGACATAACGGCGTTTACCTCCAAGCACCGCCAGTACAAGCTCTGCTTGTCTGTTCTTTCGGTCTCAAAGACCATGTAGCTCTGATCATGTTCCTTGAACTCATTTCGGCCCGCTCCTGGGCCTCCGGCACTATATTCTGGATTATAGCTCTGGTCTATTTGATTTACGCCGGTATTTCCGGGATTGCTCTGATTTCCGGGATTAACCGGCCTGGGCGGGACTGCAACTGTATTTGCACCTGTCAACGGCGATGGAGCTGCCGGGATAGATGGTCTAGCCGGTCCCCAGGGACCTGCACGACCTGCTAATATGTCGTCCAGCCATGAACAGTTTCTCGTCAAGTGATTTGCCGGCTTACCCAGCTGGAATGTGTGAAACACGCAAGGCTTATCCATGGCCAGACCCACCGTATACTTCGGCCATTGCTTCTTCTGGCCGGCGCCGCCGCCGGCGGCATTCCTGTTGATCCAGACATTCTTCTTCTGGAAGGGCTGCGCTTGCTGCTGTGGCTGTTGCTGAGGCTGCTGATTGCCCTCATATCTCGGACGCTGGCTACTGCCGGCACCCCCTTGTTCTTCCTCCACAGCGGCTACTTGTGCCGTTCAATATCGGTAATCCGTCCTTTCATCTCTTCTCTTGTTCCGGTTATCAGAGCGATAATATTGCCCTGGTCTCCCGGTGCTGTTGTTGTTCCCCTGGGTCTGCCCCTGTCCTTGTGAATCAAGGGTGGGCTGCATGGGATCTCCCAGAGCATAACTATCGGCAATCTTGATTGTCTCGGCCAACGTGGCCGGCATTTCCTTCTGAAGCTTTTGCCACAACATGGTGCCATGCCGGCACCCATGAGCGAACCACATGATGGCCTGCTGCTCCACAACTCCTTCGCAGGAATTGCGCAATGTGCACCACCTGGTCAGGTAGTCACAGTCGGTCTCATTTACTCCTTGCCGACAGTTGGCCAGCTGCTCTTCGAAATCAACCCAGCCGTTGATACTTCCGGCCGGCAGATTATTCAGCCATATCCTGGCTGGTCCTTCTAGCATTTGCGGTACATATCGTACCGCCCATCTGAGGTTTCCTCCGGCAATGTTCACTGCGGTGGAGTAATCCTCCAACCAATCTTCCGGCTTTGTACTGCCGTTATATGTCCTCGCGCCACGCGCGAGCTGGAAGTAGTAAGGTACCGGCTCACCCATAATCCGGGGTCCAAAGAACATAGGACCCGAGGCTCCTTGCCTCTCCACCAACTCTGATTGGTGAATCCTGTCTAGCTTGAAGCGCGCATCACTTGCCGCCAAGGACCGAGGTCCTAGCCAGGATGCAATTGGGCCTGCGATCATCTTTTGCTGCTGCTGCTTCGGATGACACTGCTCATTTAGCTGGCCTTGCTGATACTGCTGGCCTTGCTGGTGCTGCTGCTGATATCCCGCCCTGGCAACGGCGGAGTTCCCATCATCTTCTCGATGTCTCGGCTGACCTGCACCCTGCTGCTGGGCTGCACCCCCGGCGCCTTGCTGCTGACGCCGAGCAGCACTATTACTCCGGCCCACACCGGCCGAAGCTGCTCCTTGCCCGGCCGGCACATTCTGACCGGCATTCTTGCTGCCGACATTCCTATCAGCATGGTCGGCACTTCTCTGCACCGTCGCCTGTTTTCCGGCGATTGCCGGATCATACACCTGGATCTGCTTGTCCCGGCGGCCAGAGGTCACACTTCCGGCACGCCGGGCGCTTGGATGCGGGGACGAAGCCTCCCCCCTTGACCTTGCGCCGGCACCTCCCACCGACGCAACGTACTGGGATGCCCCGGCACCTGGGTTTGCCTTCTTAAAGGCCTCCTGCTGCTTGGTAGCTTCAGACAAAAGATGGTTAAGCCGGGCTTGCTGCTCATGCAGTGCTTCGCCGGATAAATTAGATAAGTCCTTAGCTACCTCGGCTGCTGCTCTAAGGTTCTTCACTGGTGAGCTATAGACTACCTTTGGCACAGTACTAGTTGCAGTATGACTCTTAGCTCTAGCATCTTTACCTAGCTCAGTGTTAAAATTTCTACCTCTAGTTCTAACCTCTTCTATCCGGCTAGGCCGGGTTACCACGGGAGTAAAACCATGGGCTGCCTCATACTCACGGAGTTGCCGGTTAAACCGCTCGCGCTCCTGGTGCATGGCCAGGGCCTCGTCAACGAGGGCCTGGCGAGATCCCTCCAGGACCTCCCTTGTCTGCTCTGGATCATCGCCGGATCGCACCGGCTCCAGAAGCCGATCGATGATGGGAAGAAGCACCTGACCCTTTGCCGGCACAGCGGAAGTGCCGGCCAGGTTCTCGACACGCTCCAATGGAGGACGTGCCGACCTCTTGGCCTTCGGCGGCTCCGGGGGGAGTATCTCCTGCTGCTGCTGCTTTGCCGGCACCCTCCGCCGGTGGCACGGATGTGCCGGCCATCATTACCTCGGCCGACTCTACTGAGCGAGCGCTATGCCCAGCGTGAGCCAGCCGATGTGACGGAGGATCCGCCGCCACCAGCACCTTTTCCCTGCAAACTCTCTCAGTCCCCACGTACACCTCGTGGGAACCGAAAGACATGATCCGGCCATCCCTAGGGAACGGCCGGCCACCGAGACATCCGGCGTTGTCACTGACGAAGCTGAGCGAGCCTAGCCTCTGGACGAGGCCAGAGACCACGCGCACTCCCGAAGCTGCTATCACAGACCCCGTCCAAATAAACACTCCGCCCAGCATATCGATCTGCCCCACGGTGGGCGCCAAATGTCGTCGTGGTGAAACAACATATGCCATGGGATGGCTTAAATGGGGGCCGAACTAGATGCTGGAGGATTCGGGAGAGGGGAACGAGCTAAAAAGCATGACAGAAAGGAACACAGGTCTACCCAGGTTCGGGGCTCTCGTAAGGAGATAACACCCCTACTCTTGCTCTACTGGTTATATATCTGGATTGATGGAGTATACAACAATGGTGCTTCCAAGCTCTCTGCTAGAGGAGGAAGATGAACTGCTAAGTGTAGGAACACAGAGTGACCCACCCCCTACTAGGGCTCCCTGTGCCACCTTATATAGTGGTGGCCAGGGTTACAACGGTCACAAGAGACCAGAAGACACGAACTACACTCCAAATAGGACTTGCTGACGAAGGCAGAGACCCTTGACTTTCTCCCTGATTGCTCTCGATGGGACTCCACATCCCTGTACCTTGTACCTCTTGAACTGTGACCTTACCTCTATGAGGTAAGGGCTGTACTTGTGCACAGAGTGGGTAGGTAGACCAGCACTGTGCACCCTGTCAACATGATACTTCTCCATACTTGGCAGAATCCCTCCTTGATTGTTGGGATAGGACACCTTAGTTGACTTATGTATCCCGAATATGACCGTTGGCCATATCCTGGACCTATATGCCGGACCAACGGCCTATGAAGGTCGGGTAATCTGGCTTACCCTGCTCCTGCACGATATAACATATAAGTTAGGCCGGCATATCTATGTATATGCCGGCATTCCTCAATAAGTATCCCGGTTATACCGGTATATCCGGACATTAGCCGGGATACACAAATATGCCGGCCTGGCCGATGCTCTTATATTCCGGCCAGGCCCTTCCTTGATAATCCGGCATAAAGTCAACCATAGTCCTTGTATCTTTCTAGTCTCTTGACCCTACCGGGGGTCATCCCCCCGACATGAACTATGGACCCTGGTCCAATTCCTTTACATTGCCATTACCATTTACTATTTACTCGCTTTATTTACATTCTTGCAAACTATTACCTTTTACCACTCGATACGCTTAATCCTTTGTTCACAGCAAACCGGTGAGATTGACAACCTCACTGTAAGTTGGGGTGATACGTCCATTTTGCATCACTATTTTGTATCATAATTTACTGTTATTCATTGATATATTTCACATTTAGAGATGATACTTACAGTTGTTTCCTCTATTTTTACATGTTCGATGATAATTGGAGGATTTGCTGCCGGAGTCAGGATTCTGCTAGAAAAAGGACCATCAAGACACCATGTTTCGGAAGATCAGGAAATTCCAGAAAAATACCATGAAATTATATTTTGCCAGAAGACTGAAGAAGCCAGAAGGAGGAAGCGAGAGGAGCCATAGGGTGGGCTCACCACCAGGGGGCGCGGGCCCACCCCTGGCCGCGCCGGCCTGTGGTGATGCCACCCTAGGCCCACTTCTGCCATCGCCCCTTCGCGTATATTGTCGTCCCCAAAAACCTAAGTGAAGGGGGGCTCAGAGATAGACACCGCCGCCTCTGCAGGGCAGAAAACACCAGAGAGAGAAAAGCTCTCCGGCAGGCAGGAATCTGCCGAGGAAATTCCTTCATGGAGAGGGGAGATCGTCGCCATCGGCATCGCCATCACACCGGACTTCATCGGGATCATCATCATCATCTCTGTCACCAGCACCTTCATCTCCACCATCACCACTCCATCCCGCTGTAACATCTTGAGTTGAATCTTGTTAAATTCTTAGGGGAAACTTTCCCGATGTTGATAACTCTTGTGGTTGATGCTATTGAGTAGAACCGTTGAATTAAGGTTTATGTTTAGATTGTTATTTACCATTATTTCACCTCTGATCATGATCCATATGATGTCTTGTGAGTAGTTCGTTTAGTTCTTGAGGACATGGGAGAAGTCAAGATGTTAGTAGTGGAATTATGTTAAGTAATATTTAATGGTTTGATATTTATTTGTTGTGGTGCTATTTCACTAGTGGTGTCATGTGAACGTCGACTACATGATACTTACCATTTATGGGCCTAGTGAGATGCATTGTATATTTGGCTACTAATTGTGGGGTTGCTGGAGGGATAGAAAACTAAACATCCGTTAGGAAACCATTGCACCAGGGAGCGTAGGATCTTAGAGTTTAAGGCTGTGGTTAGATTTATCTTAATTACTATCTTGTATTTGCAGATGCTTGTAAGGGGTATAATCACAAGTGTGTATTTATCCTAGGAACGGTAGTGCACTAGCACAGGTTCACCCCCATAACACTTATCAAACCAATAAAGATTATTTAGCGGCATGAAGCGAAAGCTCTTGACAGAAACTCCTGTGTGTCCTCGAGAACGTTTGGTCATCATAAGTTACACAACCGGCTTGTTCTTTGCTCCAGAAAGGATTGGGCCACTCGCTGCAATTATTATTACTGTCTTTTATTTACTCGTACTTTATTTACTTCCATTACCAAATAGTCCTAAAAACCCGTTTGCTAGTATTTACAGTGAATCCTTGATCAAAACTACTTGTCAACACCTTCTGCTCCTCGTTGGGTTCGACACTCTTATTTATCAAAAGTACTACAATACACCCCCCTATACTTGTGGGTCATCAAGACTATTTTCTGGCACCGTTGCCGGGGAGTGAAGCGCTATTGAAGAGTGGAATTGGTAAAGGTAACCGTCGCTGTGAGTATTGTTTTTATTTCTGTCTTTTATTTTATTTTTATTTTGCTATGGAGAGTTCTCCATTTGGGTTCCTATTCAGGAACACTACTATCACTGTTGCAGGATGTGGATGAACCACAACCACCTCCTGCTCAATTAGATCCTTTTAAAATACCTATGAAAATTGTTGAATGTGTTATAGATAACTGCTATTCAGGAGATGGAACTGTCCATCCGGGTGATCACCTACTCTTTATACATGAATTACGTGAGTTGTTCAAGTGTGCAGGTATTTCATCGAGCCAGGTGATGTCTACGCACGTGTCTATTATTGTAGACATGTTGGGCCTCCAAGTGCAGAGGTTTGTAGAGCAGCAGCAAGTTTCCCTTAAGTGGATCACCCAAGGTTTATCAAACTCAGGGAGGAGGAGGTCAAAGTTATCCCTCTCGAGCAACCCTGCAATTATGATACAGAAAGTCTCTTATGTCCCCAACACACCCAATATACTTGTTAGATGTATAGGTGCACTAGTTCGGCGAAGAGATAGTGAAATACAAGTAGTAGTGATGATTATGAGTGGTAAATGTAATATGAAATAAGTATCGCTGCGAGCAAACATATAACAAAACTGAATGTAAACGGTGTGCAAAGCTTGGAAACAAGGCCTAGGGATCATACTTTCACTAGTGGACACACTCTCAACAAATATAACATAATTGAACCAATAGATACTATCATCAATATGCAACTCAAAACAATTCTCCAATGGAAAATGAACACTAATCATGCGTAGAGCTACGAAGCACTCCTCAAAGTCCGTATGTACCCAAACTAGATTGTCCCACACTATCACCATGAATGCACTAGATGGTTCCAACAAACACCAACAATTCATAGAGACATTAACCAAAAAGATACACATGATGCGCACACTAGTCACCTTCACACCATGATACAAGGTATCTCCGAAGATTACAAATAATAAGCACGGGAGTAGCATAATATCTGAATAATAACATCTACCAATTCAACTAGATACAAAGCTCACGATCACATAAAGATCACATCATGGGAGAGAAAGGTGAACCACATAGCTACCGGTAGAGCCCTCAGCCCCGAGGGAGAACTACTCCCTCCTCATCATAGGAGACAGCAACGGCGATGGAGATGGTGGTGAGGTCAATGGAGACGGCGATGGAGACCGATGGAGATGGCTCCGGGGGCACTTCCTCGTCCCGACAGGGTGCCGGAATAGAGACTTCTATCCCCCAAAATTTGTCTTCGACAGCGGTAGAGCTGTGGAACTGTTCTGGGAAAAACACCGATTTTTTTAGGGTTTTTCATCAGGAGGCTACTTATAGGCGAAGGGGCATCGTCAGGAGTGGACCAGGGGCTTCTCACCACAGGTGGGCGCGGCCAGGGCCTAGGCTGCGCCCCCTCATGGTGTGGCCAGCCTCTGGCCCCTCTCTGGCTCCCGTTTGGTCCTCGTCCTTCGTCCGGGAAAAATAGGAGTTTCCTAACTTGTTTCGTCCAATTCCGAGAATATTTCCTGTGTAGCTTTTCTAAAACACAAAAATAGCAGAAAACAGGGAACTGGCACTGTGGCATCTTGTCAATAGGTTAGTTCCGGAAATCGCATAAAAACGCCACGAAGTGTAACGAAACACAAGGCAAATGGTGTAAAAACAAGCATGGAGAATCAAAAATTATAGATACGTTTGAGACGTATCAGCATCCCCAAGCTTAACTCCTGCTCGTCCTCGAGTAGGTAAGTGATAACAAAACAATAGTTTTTGAGGTGACATGCACCATCACAATTTGATCAATGAGGTAGAGAATTTAGTGTTGAGATCAAAGAACTTAAAACATGGGCATGAAAGACATAATCTTGATAATACAACTTAGCAACCATGTTATAGCATGAAAAGAAACACAAACGAAAGATCATGAAAATGAAACAATGAAAGTCAAACATGTGTTCAAATCATAAGGAAAAACATACAAATGGTTTTCAGCTTGTCCTTCATGAGAGAACAAAACATAAATGCATAGGACACCTTCAAGTTTAAGAGGGCGACTAGATACAAATAATTTAAGAACAAGTGAAACCAAAATCATGAATCAATCAATGAAAAATTTGGAACAATGCACATTATACTCAGAATGACAACTATGCTCTCTTAGACAGTGCATAAAGGTAGAAGGTGGAGACTCAACATAGAAGTAAAAGAAAGGCCCTTCACGGAGGGAAGGAGTGATTAAACATGTGCTAGAGCTTTTCATTTATAAAATAGAGAGATAAAAATTGGGTTTTGAGAGGTGGCTGTTTCATGTCAACGACTGGCAATGGGATCTTACTATCTTCCATAATAAACAAGTGAGAGCGGTTCCGAGTTCTTTGAAAATTTGGCACATTGGTGCTCTTTTATAAAGCTTTGGCACTCCTCCCCACCTTTTTTGCTTTCTCAAACCATGGCTAACTGATTCCATCGGGTGCCCACCAACATTCACATACCATGGAGGAGTGCCTTTTTTTATTTTTAGAATTTAGATTGCAATGGTCTGACCAGCTCTCATGCAAAATTAATGACGAGCAGATGAAGCTGCCTAGTCGAGGGGTACTTAATTTAATATGGAAGATAGCAATTCCAACCACTATGTCCCCATGAGCGAAAACAGTGGCACAAAACGAGAAGTAGTTGAAAGTTTTGAAAGGTAGCACATGAAAATTTACTTGGAATGGCTTACAAATACCATGCATAGGAATTTATAGTGGACATAATGGCAAACTTGGTTTTTAGGAGTTGGATGCACGAGTAGAGCTCATACTCAGTACAAAATGAGGGCTAGCAAAAGACTAGGAGCGACCAACTAAGAGAGCAATAACAGCCATAATCATGCATAGCGACAAAACGTCATTGAAAGAAGCATAAAGTGGTATCACAAGTCAAAAACCAAATGATCATAGAGGCTATAGGCGACTTATTTTGTAGTCAACATGTGTAAGCATGTGCCAAGTCAACCCAAATAAAGCATCAAAGGAGAAAACCAAATAAATGCTTCCATATAATAAAAGCAACGCATGATATTTTCAAAGGCTCATTAAGCAATCTCAGTCATTTGAGACAAGTCATGGTACAGCAAAAATCACTAAGCATACTATCAAAACACAATCAAGCCTGGCATGCAAAAGTCTAAGCCGCAGTCTAAACAAGCTCCTTTTTGTACCACTTTTTTGCATGAAACTTTTTCTCCACCATTCGAACCCTTTTCGAAACAACTCTTTTGAGGAAAACCAACATAGACCAGAGGTCCAAATACACCTTGATGCAAAGATAAAACAAGATCTGAACAAAAATCAAGGCGAAAAACAAAAGCTAAACGCAGTAGCAGAAAAAGAGAACACTCGTTGAATGAAAAGAGTGAAAACTAGAGTGTTCTTGGCAATGAAAAATGGAGTTCATCTCCCTCCAAAACAACATGATGTGATCAAACCGTTTATTGCAGCAAACAAAAAAAAGGAAAACTGAAAGCAAAAACAACTGATGCTCCAAGAAAAACACATAATGCATGAAGCAATAAAAATATATTGTGTTAAAAGGTGACCTGATTTTTGCCGATGAAGAAGGGGGTGCCTCGGGGGTATCCCCAAGCTTTGATGCTTGTACTTCTTGGGTATTTCTTGGGGTGGCATGGGCATCCCCAAGCTTGAGCTTTTGTCCATTCTTCAACTCATCTCATCATTCTCCAATCCCTACACTTGAAAACTTCCTTCATGCAAAGCTAAACACAATTCTATTAGCAACATTAGTATAAGCATAACATTGAATCAACCCTTTTTGCTTCAGGTTTCAACTCAAAACCACCACATATAAAGTATATACTACTGTAGAAACTTCCCCAAAAATTCCGTGATCAAAAGAACTCAAAAAGAAAGCGATAAAGCGGCAAACACAAATATTGGCAGAAATCTGTCAAAACAGAACAGCTAACAAAGGTCGAATTTTTAGAGGGTTTTCTGTTGCTCAAATCAAAAAGTGTTCAACTAATGAAAGTTTGGATATAACCTGGGGCATATGCACAAGAAATCGCAGGTCCAAAAGATATACACAGAATTTTCACGAATTTTTACGGTGCAGCACCGAAATCTGTTTCAGGACAGCAACATCCCCAAATCTTACCTCACTCAGAACCAAACACACGCTAATAGAAGTTACCGCCGGGAAGGGAGAACCGGAAGACACCGAACTGTTTTTCTCTCTCCTAGGACTCAGGCGAAGTTAATGGCGATTGTCTGGAACTAGGGTTTGAAATTTTTCTGGGTCGCGCTCGTGGGCGTGATCTCCTTCTCTTGCATCTCCTCCTCCCCCGTGTGCCCTAGGAATCCTTCTCGTGATCCCTTGCCGACTCGGAGCGATCAAGGGGCTCTCCTAGATTGCTGCACGCTCTTGGTTTGCGGGGTGATCGACTGAGGATTTCGATGACGGGATCATCGGCGGTGAGGGGTGATGGTAAGGCGATCGGGGAGGCCTGCCATGTTGAGGCCTCTGGACCATCAAGGGGTGGGGGTGTCTCGACCAATCCCCAACCATCGTCAGCGGCGGCTGGATCTGAGGATGGTGTCTCAGAGATGATGGGCCGGATGCGCCTGACGGCAGCGGAGACTACGACGGTCGTGATTGATGAAGGTATGGAAGCAATCCCAGTTCACTCTAAGTGGACGCTCGTGGGCAAGGTCCTCTCGCCCACCAATCTTCATATCAGCACGATCTCCTCTGCCCTTCGACCTGTGTGGGGCAACCCGCATGGGCTTCTTCTGAATCCTGGTGGAGACAATGTGTTTATTGCCGAGTTCGCCACCAAGGGAGACATGGATCGTGTTCTGGATGGCCCGCCGTGGGTGGTGGGGAAGAATGCGGTTATCTTGAATGACTTCAACGTCGATCAGAAGCCGGATGAAATGACCTTCAACAGACTGAAGCTGTGGGTCAGGATCTTGAACCTGCCTTTTGGTTACATGCACAAGAGGTCAGGTTCTGTTATCGCCAGCTCCATAGGCGTTCAGGGCAGTGTCCCGGTTGTGGACTACGATGCATCAGGGAGATGCTGGGGAAGCTATATGCGTGTTCGAGTTGAGATTGATGTCAACAAGCCGCTGCAGCGGGGAGTTATAGTTTGGTCATAGAGGCGTAATATGTCTGACTGGTTCGAACTCAAATATGAGAATTTACCCCGCTACTGCTTCTCGTGTGGCCTGATTGGCCACTCATCGACCGAATGTTTGAACCCTGGGGATAGAGATGCAGATGGGAAAGTCCCGTACTCGGCGGACAGACTGTGTGCTCCCGATGAGAGGAAGAAGAAGCCTAACAGGGCTCAGTCGTCGAGTGGTTCGGTGCCAACTAGTAGGGGATGTTCTTCCTCTCCTATGAAGGATAAACCTACTCAGGGGGCCAACGGAAGCAGGGCCGTGGTTAAGAAGCAATCTGATGCTGAAGCTGAGACTTCTTCTCCTACTAAGATGAGATAAACGCGGACCCATGCGAAGGCAGGTACGAATGGAAAAGACATGAGTAACAATAACAGTGCAGGTCAGGATGGTTCTCTGATGGCCGGACAGAAACGGAAAAAGGTCCAAGAATACCGTGTGAGGAACCCAACTTTTCTAACTGCTGAAACGGTGCACCCTCTTGCTCTGGTGGTGCGTGATGCTGTGTCACCACCGGTTGTAGGTGAAGAGCAGGTTAATGAAGCAGAGAGTAATGATTCAAACAAGAAGAGAAGAAGTGCAGGTTTAAGATCGGCGGATCAGGCGGGCGCTGTTGAACATCGCCGCCAGACGCAATGAGGCTCTTATGTTGGAACTATCGCGGGTTGGGGTCGGACGCGACAGTTGGTGAACTCCGATGGCTGTTGAGAGTTAATCACCCCTCCCTCCTCTTTCTCTTTGAGACGAAGATGGGGGATGCAAGAGTCAGAAGCTTCATGTGGTCTCTAGGCTATTCCGGTTGCTATGCTATCAGTAGTTCTGGTCTTAGCGGTGGTGTGGCCTTATTTTGGTCGTCCTCAGTTTCTGTTAATGTTATGCCATGTAATTCATGGTGCATCGATGTTCACATCACACCGGATAATGGAATAAAATGGAGGGCAACCTTTGTGTATGGAGAGCCTCGTCGGGAATGTCGCCATGAGTTTTGGGAGTTTCTTCGTTTTATGCGTGCTCAGTGGAATGGGCCGTGGTTATGCTATGGGGATTTTAATGAAGTATTGAGCCAGGATGAGCATATAGGGCCTCGAGATAGAACTGAGGCACAAATCAACGCCTTCCGCGACTATCTGCAAGACTGCGAGTTGATGGATCTAGGCTTTGAGGGACCCAAGTTCACATGGAGTAATCGGCAAGGCAGCGACAGTAATGTGAAGGTACGGCTTGACAGAGCTGTCGCAAATGGAAGTTTCTCGAGTATGTTCGCGGACTGCTCAGTGGAAAATATTATTACGTCTTCCTCCGACCATTATGCGATCCTCATTTCCTTGATGCGAGGCTCGCGAATGGAGGAGAGCACTCCTGTTCAACATGGTTTCAGGTTCGAGGCAATGTGGCTCCGCGCTCCTAACTACAAAGAGGTTCTTGAAAAATCCTAGGAGGAGGGGAGACTAGGGGTGGCATCCTTGCAGTCCACTTGGTCAAACCTAAGCCGAGCTGCGTCCTCGCTGAAAGATTGGAGCCGGATCACTTTCGGTTCTGTTCGTAAGAAGATTAGACAGCTCGAGGGCAAGCTACGTGATATCCGAGAGCAGGAGCTGACTATGCAAAATGTGGTGGAAGAAAAGGAGGCAGAACGAGAGTTGTGTGAACTTTTTGAGCAGGAAGAGATCATGGCACGCCAAAGGTCTCAAGTTGATTAGCTCAAGGAGGGTGATCGTAACACCTCTTTCTTTCATGTGAGGGCTACTGCGCGACGCAAGACAAACAAAATTAGCATGTTGTTGTGGGCGGATGGCTCTAAATGTGAGACCCAAGGGGAGATCAAGAGTATGGTTCAGAACTTTTATGAGGACCTCTTCTCCTCTGAAACGTGTGTCTCCACTGATGCAGTGCTAGATGCTATCCCAGCTAAAGTCACGGCCGAGATGAATGAGAATCTGTGCAAACCATACTCTGATGAGGAGATCGACGCTGCCTTGTTCCAAATGGGTCCAACAAAGGCACCAGGGCCGGACGGTTTTCCAGCGTTATTTTATCAAACCCATTGGGAGTTCTTTAAGGAAGATATTTGCAATGCTGTTAGGGCGTTTATTGCAGGAGGTGAGGTGCCAGAGGGTTTCTGTGATTCGGTCATCGTTCTCATCCCAAAGGTAACCAAACCAAAACCGTTGAAGAATTTCCGCCCCATCAGTTTATGCAATGTGATTTATAAGATCGCCTCCAAGACTTTAGTGAACCGTCTGAAGGTGATTCTTCCTTTCATTATCTCGGAACATCAGAGTGCTTTGTCCCGGGAAGACTGATTACGGACAATGGACTTATTGCTTTTGAATGCTTGCATACTATTCGGCAACAAGACAGTAAGTGCCCTTTTTTCGCTCTCAAGATTGATATGATGAAGGCATACGACCGAGTTGAGTGGGACTATCTACATGGTTGTCTCAATAAGCTGGGTTTTGACCCATCTTGGTTTCAGTCTGTCATGAGGTGCGTAACTTGTGTTCGTTATGCGGTTCAGGTGAATGGTGAGCTGACCGAACCGGTGGTGCCCTCCAGGGACATTCGACAAGGGGATCCCATTAGTCCCTATTTATTTCTCTTATGCACTGAAGGTTTGTCGTGTTTACTGCAAAAAAAGGAGGATCATGGTGAGCTCTACGGAATCAAAATTGGTCGACTCGGTCCCCCTATCTCACATTTACTATTTGCAGACGACAGCATTTTCTTTGCCAGGAGTGATAATAGGAGTGTGGAGGCCCTTAAGGATACTTTGAAGACATACTGTGATGGTTCTGGTCAGAAGGTTAACCTAGACAAATCATCGGTCTTCTTTGGTAACCATTGTGATGATGTCATCAAGAATAGAGTGAAGAATAGCCTGGGAGTTCAGAGTGAGATTCTTAATGATAAATATCTGGGTATGCCCACTTTTGTCGGACGCTCCCCCACGGCTACTTTCAATTTTCTCTATGAGATGATATGGAAGCATATTAATGGGGTGATGGATCGGCCTTTGTCTAGAGCTGGAAAAGAAACATTTCTCAAGGCCATGATCCAATCTATCCCTACATACGTTATGAGCTGTTTCCAAGTTCCGATTTCAAATTGTGATAAGATGAGGTCTACGGTCGCCACGCAGTGGTGGGGCGTTGAGGATGGAAAACGGAAACTTCATTGGAGATCCTGGGAGTGGCTCTCAGCCCCTAAATCCCTTGGAGGTATGGGATTCCGAGACATGGTGCTCTTCAATCAGGCCATGCTAGGTAAACATGGTTGGAGGCTGCTCACTGATCCCTCATCGCTGTGTGCAAGAGTTCTGAAGGGGCGGTACTATCCACATATGGATTTCTGGAATGCTCCTAAGCCTCGGTCGGCATCCTATACTTGGCGGAGTATATTGTTCGGATGTGAGCTCCTAAAACGGGGCGCCCAATGGGGTATTGGTGATGGCAGGTCGGTGAAGATCACCTCAGACTACTGGATCCCAGACCGGCCTCCTTACATGGTACGTCCAGTGAAGGAGATTCCTGATGTTGCTACTGTTCATTGCCTGATCGATGATCAATGAAAGTCTTGGGTCGCCGAGACTGTATATGCTTTCTTTGATTAAGAAACAGCTGACCAGATCATGCAATTATAGATTAGCAAGGAGGGAGAAAATTTTGTACGCTGGCCTCATACGAAGAATGGTATATATTCAGTTAAGTCAGCTTACAATTTTGCTAGATCAGATAAGTTCATTGTTTCTCGCAGTAGACGGGGTGGAGGATCCTCATTTGTGGCTGCAAATGAAGAGAAACAGTGGAAGATGATTTGGAAAATCAAGGCACTAGGCAAAATGAAAATCCACTTGTGGAGATTTGCACATGACTATTTGCCTAGTGCTATTCAAATGGTTCGGCGCCATATTCCTATGACTGACATTTGTGTCTTCTGCGGAAGAGTGGAGGATGTTGAGCATGCCTTTTTGCAATGTCAATTCACAAAGGATGTGTGGCGCCTTGTTAAAAATGCCTTCAGTATTCAGCTCACTCGCCGTAATTTTATGTCACCAAAGCTTTGGTTATTCAGTTTTCTAGAGCGAGCGTCTGAGCTGGAGGCTACGGTGTTGGCGGTCACTTGCTGGTACATTTGGGAAGCAAGGAATGATGCTCGTAATGACAAGAAGATCCCCGATCCAAAGTGTTTGAGTCTGAGGATAATCTCGTATGTCCATATGATTGTTGAATATTGTTTCAAGACCAACCCAGGTTTCAGGTGTGAGACCAGTAGGTTGCAGAAGTGGACACCGCCGCCGGATGGTGAGGTTCTGGTTAATGTCGACGCGGCTCTGTTTCCAGGGCAGCAATGGATGGCCATGGGTGCAGTGTTCAGAGATCATGTGGGAGAGTGTGTTCTGGTTATTAGTGAACCTCTCCGAGGCTTCACTTCTCCAGAGATGGCTGAGGCTCTGGCGCTGCAGCGAGCGGTGATTGTCGCTGGTGAGCGAGGTTACGACAAGGTGATTTTTGCTTCCGATTGTCTGTCCCTCATACAACGGATCCTATCGCCCAAACCTGATCGTTCGCTGGTGGGAGCGGTGGTTGCTGATATCAAGCTGAAGAGAAGGTGCTTTTCTTCGGTCTCTTTCTGTCATGTTAAACGTTCGTTAAATGAAGCGGCACATATTTTGGCTAGATTGTATGATGTAACTAGCCTAGGTTTTATTTCAACTTCTGCTCCGGCTTCTATCCGGAAAACTCTTTGTATTGATATTACGTGATCAATAAAGTGCCATTTTCTATCAAAAAAAAATCTTACCTCACTCAAATTAGAGGCTTCTCTTGGCACAAAAACAAAATAAAAAGGATAAGGAGCAGTTATTACAGTAGTAATAACTTCCAAGACTCAAATAAAATAAAAAGTACTGAAAATAAACAATGGGTTATCTCCCAAGAGTGCTTTTCTTTAACGCCTTTGAGCTAGGCGCAGTAATTTGCAAAGATGCTCATGTAAGCGCCATAAAAGAGCTTAAGGCAAAGGCGCTATATAAGAACTTGAAGCAAGAGAGAGCATCAAAAAGCAAATATGAAACACATTTAAATCTAAACCACTTCCTATGAAAAATAGTTTTGTAAAGAGACAAGTCATGAAAGCGCAAAGCAAAAAGCATAGGAAGGCAAAACAAGTACAACTTCAAGATTTGCAACTTAAAGAGGGGAAACTCAATATTGTTAAGATCCATCAAATCATGTTTCCCTCTCTCATAATAACTTTTAGTAGTATCATGAATAGAATTAACAATATGACTATCACATAAAGCATCTCTATCATGAGCCACATGCATAAAAGACTTAATACTCCCCACATGAACAATCGTAGTAGGAGTAGAGTCAACAGAATAATTATTCTCATCACCATAATCATCAAAAATAGGAGGCATATTGTAATCATAACTAATTTTCTCCTCAAAAGTAGGTGAACTGAAAATATTATACCCATCATCATAACCATCATAAACTAGAGGTTTAGTATCATCACAAGCTAGAGAACAACTATTTCGCAAAGCATAATCATCAAACATATCATCATAAGAAGGAACATGGATAGTACTAATGGTACAACAATTATTAACCTTAGAATTGGTACCAAAAAGATTTTCAATATCAAAAGTAGAGTGCTTTTCCCAATCATGATCACTAACATAGGTAACAGGCATGGGAACATCATCCCAATCAGAATTATCATAATCTATAGTAGGATCATAATTCTTAGGGGAAGATACCGTGTCCTCTCGCCTTTTACTCCTCCTCTTCTTCTTCTTCTTCATACTCTTCTTACTCTCTCCTTTAGGAGGGAGAGACTTGAAGGGCATCTTCTCCACATATCCTTTAGGAGGGAAAGGCATCTTCTCCACATAATCTGGTTTGCTAACAGAAACAACAGAAGAAACTTTAGAGGATTCCTCCTCTCTATTAATAAGATAGAAACATCTATTAGTCCTATCATAGCTTGGCAAAACATCATGTTTTATAAGATTTTGTATGTAAGTATTTGCGAGGCAATCTTTAGCACAATAGAGATGACAACCACGAAGGGTGCTATTAATATCAACATCTCTCATATCAACCAAAGACATCTTTCTAGATATCTCTTCACACTCTAAAAACAAAGTAAGATCATCATGCTGATTGAGAGTAATCTTGTCATCACAATACAAATTTATGGTACTCATTTGATTAAATGGGCATCAAAAATTAAAGTGACCCGTGTTATCGCAAAGTTCACAAAGAAAAGGATAAAGCTCACAAACCTTTTCACCAAGCTCATCTAGAGCCCTGAGCCACATTCGGGTTTCTTCATTTGCATGGTGGACACAATAATCTTCCTTGTTGTAACTCTGTTCACAAGGTCTATGTACTCCACAAAAATTAACATGCTTATAGGAAATAGGACTTTTAGAGGTTCGAGCATGTTTATTGCAATCATCAACAACAATATCATTTTCTACGCAAGTGTCCTTAAAAGGTTCATGATACATGTCCCCATTTCCTTTAGGAACATTAATATGGGAAGCAAAGGTTTTAAAGCAATCAATCATAATTTGAGGATCAAGACCATACTTAGCACTAAGCTCTTGAAAATTAGCAGTTTCAGTGAAAGACTTAATGCAATCAAACTCGTAATTCATACCTGATCCTTTACCTTTATCGCTATCCCAACCTTCAATATTGTTTTGAATTGTTTCAAGCAGACCCCACTTAGTGTCAACATCCTTGCTTGTGAAAGACCCATCGAAGCGTGCATCTAGATAGTCCTTGTAATATCCTAAAAGCCTTGCATAAAAATTATTAATAACAATATTACGGGGAAGATCATGAATAGGACATTTGTGCATTAGTAACTTCAATCTTCCGCACGCTTGGGCAATGCTTTCTCCCTCATGCGGATGAAAATTATAAATATAATTCCTATCTTTATAAACCTCACTAGAAGGATAGAATTTAGAATAAAAGAGAGGTACAATTTCCCCCCAATCAATAGGTCGGCCATCCTTTAGTGTTTTATACCATTCCGCAGCTCTGCCCTTCAGTGATAGAGAAAATAGCTTCCTCTTAACTTGGTTCATTGAAATACCTGCACACTGGAACATAATTCATGTATAAAGAGCAAATGATCACCAGGATGGACAGTTCCATCTCCTAAATAGCAGTTATTCATAGCACGGTCTACAATTTCATAGGTATTTTAAAAGGATGAGGAGCACAAGCATCATTAGAAACATCACATATGGGAGATAAAATATCATCTGAACAAACTTTCTCCACTAAAGCTGGGGAACTAAGAATATCATGCTTAACAAAACCAGCTTCCCCAAGCTTAGACTTTTCTATAGCATTAGCAATAACGGTATTCAAAGCATTCGTACTAATAACATTGCTATGCGAAATAAGCTCCAAAGGTTTTTCAATTTTCTCTTCAAATCTAAACTCAGGAAAAAGACTAAAGAACTCTTTACTTTCCATTAAGCCTAACTAGTGAAAATAAAAACAAGAAACAAAAAGATATAATTGCAGAATCTAAAGGAAATAACTCCGAGCACTCACACAGGAGTATGCGAGTACCTTTTACCTTACCTCCCTGGCAACAGCACTAGAAAAGAGCTTGATGTCTACGCACGCGTCTGTTCTTGTAGACAGTGTTGGGTCTCCAAGTGCAGAGGTTTGTAGAGTAGCAGCAAGTTTCCCTTAAGTGGATCACGCAAGGTTTATCGAACTCAGGGAGGAGGAGGTCAAAGTTATCCCTCTCGAGCAACCCTGCAATTACGATACAGAAAGTCTCTTGTGTTCCTAACACACCCAATACATTTGTCAGATGTATAGGTGCACTAGTTCGGCGAAGAGATAGTGAAATACAAGTAGTAGTGATGATTATGAGTGGTAAATGTAATATGAAATAAGTATCGCTGCGAGCAAACATATAACAAAACTGAATGTAAACGGTGTGCAAAGCTTGGAAACAAGGCCTAGGGATCATACTTTCACTAGTGGACACACTCTCAAGAAATATAACATAATTGAACCAATAGATACTATCATCAATATGCAACTCAAAACAATTCTCCAATAGAAAACGAACACTAATCATGCGTAGGGCTACGAAGCACTTCTCAAAGTCCGTATGTACCCAAACTAGATTGTCCCACACTATCACCGTGAATGCACTAGATGGTTCCAACAAATACCAACAATTCATAGAGACATTAACCAAAAAGATACACATGATGCGCAAACTAGTCACCTTCACACCATGATACAAGGTATCTCCGGAGATTACAAATAATAAGCACGGGAGTAGCATAATATCTGAATAATAACATCTACCAATTCAACTAGATACAAAGCTCACGATCACATAAAGATCACATCATGGGAGAGAGAGGTGAACCACATAGCTACCGGCAGAGCCCTCAGCCCCGGGGGAGATCTACTCCCTCCTCATCATAGGAGACAGCAACGGCGATGGAGATGGTGGTGAGGTCGATGGAGACGGCGGAGACGGTGATGGAGACCGATGGAGATGGCTCCGGGAGGCACTTCCCTGTCCCGGCAGGGTGCTGGAACAAAGACTTCTGTCCCCCGAAATTTGTCTTCGACGGCGGCGGAGCTGCGGAACTGTTCTGGGAAAAATGCCGATATTTTTAGGGTTTTCCGTCGGGAGGCTACTTATAGGCAAAGGGGCGTCATCAGGAGTGGACCAGGGGCTCCTCACCATAGGTGGGCGCGGCCAGGGCCTGGGCCGCGCCCCCTCATGGTGTGGCCAGCCTCTAGGCTGTGACATCCTGGCTCAGGGCTTAATAGGATTGATAGGATACTCATATCAACAAGGTATACCTTCTTTTCCGAAAGCTCATCTGAAAAGAACTCTAGGTTAAGTGTGCTTGGCCTGGAGCGAATTGACGATGGGTGACCGACCGGGAAGTTGATCCCAGGTGCGCATGAGTGAGGACAAAATGCGCAGGAAAGACTAGTGTTGGTCTGTGGGGCTAGTCTAGAGATCCTAGAGAGCTGCCAGGGGTAACAGGCCCGGCCAGGGAGTGGTCGGGGTGTTACATTTGGTATCAGAGCCGACCCTTGCGGTAACACGGGCATGTGCGGGTCAGGTGTGCGGACATGTGGCCCGTCGTGGCACATGGGTCGGCACTGGATGCATGGACGTGTCCAATAGGGGAAGTTCCTGGACTGGGGTTGACCGATGAGGACGTCGGTATTCTAAGGGGGTGAGTGTGTGACATCCTAGCTTAGGGCTTAATAGGATTGATAGGATACTCATATCAACAAGGTATACCTTCTTTTCTGAAAGCTTATCTGAAAAGAACTCTAGGTTAAGCGTGCTTGGCCTGGAGCGATTTGACGATGGGTGACCGACCGGGAAGTTGATCCCGGGTGCGCATGAGTGAGGACAAAATGCGCAGGAAAGACTAGTGTTGGTCTGTGGGGCTAGTCTAGAGATCCTAGAGAGCTGCCAGGGGTAACAGGCCCAGCCAGGGAGTGGTCGGGGTGTTACACTGGCCCCTCTCCGGCTCCCGTTTGGTCCTCGTCCTTCGTCCGAGAAAAATAGGAGTTTCCGAACTTGTTTCGTCCAATTCCGAGAATATTTCCTTTGTAGCTTTTCTGAAACACAAAAATAGCAGAAAACAGGGAACTGGCACTGTGGCATCTTGTCAATAGGTTAGTTCCGTAAATCGCATAAAAACGCCACGAAGTGTAACGAAACACAAGGCAAATGGTGTAAAAACAAGCGTGGAGAATCAAAAATTATAGATACGTTTGAGATGTATCACCAGGTTAAGAGGAAGCTATTCTCTTTATCATTGAAAGGCAGAGCTGAGGAGTGGTATCGGCTGCTAAAAGATGGCCCATCTATTGCTTGGGAGGAAATTGTACCCCTCTTTTATTCCAAGTTTTATCCTCCAAGTGAAATTCATAAAGATCGTAATCAAATATATAACTTTTGGCCTCATGATGGAGAGAGTACTGCCCAAGCGTGGGGGAGATTGAAGTCACTAATGCTCAAATGCCCCACTCATGAGCTCCCCAGTAATATTGTTATTAATAATTTTTATGCGAGGCTTGCTCTTCACGATAAGTATTTATTGGATGCTTCTTGCTCTGGATCATTTACACGCATGAAAGAAGACGCTAAGTGTAATATTCTTGACCGTATTCAAGAAAATGCTGAAGGATGGGAAAACGACAAAGGTAGGAAGTCAGGTATAAATTATGATTATGAATGCATTAAAGCTTTTATGGGAACCGATGACTTCCATAATGTTAGCACTGTTTATGGTCTTGATTCTCAAATACTTGCTAACTGTTTTAAGGTCTTTGCCTCTTATCTTGATGTTCCAAAGAAAGATTGGAACAAGTATCATGCACCTTATAAAGATTCTATTAGTTGTATCCCTGCTACAGCTACTAAAGTTTGTACTATTGATAGCAATTTGCTTGAACCTTATTTTGAGAAGACGCCTTTCCCTGCTAAGGTAAAGGAGCATTCTACTTTGGTAAGTGTGCTTAATAAAAGTACTAAGAAAGCTTCAGAACCCTGATGAGCAAATTACTATTAAGTCTCCTGTAGCTATAGTGAAGGACCTTGTTACTAAAGATGTGGGAGATGAACATATTGTCTTTTGTGAAGATGCTACTAACGTTGTTTCACATCCTAATAGGCGTAGGAAAACAAGTGTTCCTATTATTTCTGTCAGGATTGGTGATCATTGCTATTATGGTTTATGTGACATTGGTGCAAGTTCAAGTGCTATTCCTATAGAGCTTTACAGAGAAATCATGCATGAGATTGGCCCTTGTGAATTAGAGGATATTGATGTGGTTATTCAGCTTGCTAACAGAGAGATTGTCTTGCCACTTGGTATTGTTCGAGATGTGGAAGTTTTATGCGGTAAGACTAAATATCCTACTAATTTTCTAGTACTTGGTAAGGAAGCTAGTAAAACTTGTCCTATTATTTTTGGGAGACCCTTTTTGAATACTTGTGGCGCTGTGATAGATTGTAAGAAGGAGAATTTTTTTACTAAGTTTGATGGAGAATCTTATGAGTTTAATTTTTCTAAGTTCGCTAAAACTCCTTTTGAAAATGAATTGCCTGATGAAAATTTTCGAGTTGAACAGCTTGCCTCTATTGCTCTTGCTCCTAACAACGCTTTGCAGCAATTTATGGAGGACCATGAAAGTGATATTTTCAGGAAGGAAAGAGAAGAGATCGATGATATTCTTCTTCGTCAACCACCGTTGATTAAGCAGAATTTACCTATGGAGGATCTTGGTACCACTTTGCCACCTAAGGAAGATCCTGTTTTTGAATTAAAGCCTTTACCTGATGATCTTAAGTATGCTTATATAGATGATAAGAAAATATATCCTGTTATTATCAGTTCTAAACTTTTAGGAAAGGAAGAAGAAAGGTTATTGGAAATATTGAGGAAACACCGAGGAGCTATGGGATATACTCTTGATGATTTAAAAGGGATTTCTCCCACTATATGTCAGCATGCTATTAACATGGAGGAAGATGCAAAGCCAGTTGTTGAACATCAACGCCGCTTAATTCCCAAGATGAAGGAAGTGGTAAGAAATGAGGTATTGAAGCTCCTTGATGCTGGTATTATTTATCCTATTGCTGATAGTAGATGGGTTAGTCATGTTCATTGTGTTCCTGAGAAATGAGGTATCACGGTTGTGCCTAATGGGAATAATGAGCTTATTCCTCAAAGGGTGGTAGTTGGTTATAGGATTGCATTGATTTTAGAAAGGTAAACAAAGTTACTAAGAAAGATCATTATCCTTTACCTTTTATAGATCAAATGCTAGAGAGGTTGTCTAAAAAGACTCATTTTTGTTTTCTTGATGGTTATTCTGGTTTCTCTCATATTGCTGTTAAAAAGCAAGATTAAGAGAAAACCACTTTTACTTGTCCTTGTAGAACTTATGCTTATAGATGTATGCCGTTTGGTTTGTGCAATGCTCCTGCTATTTTTCAAAGATGCATGTCTGCTATTTTTCATGGTTTTTGTGAAGAAATTGTGGAGGTTTTCATGGACGATTTCTCCATCTATGGAACTTCTTTTGATAATTGTTTGCACAATCTTGATAAAGTTTTGCAGAGGTGTGAAGAAACTAATCTTGTTCTTAATTGGGAGAAATGCCACTTTATGGTGAATGAAGGAATTGTTCTTGGACATAAAATTTCTGAAAGAGGTATTGAAGTTGACAGAGCAAAAGTTGAAGCAATTGAGAAAATGCCCTGTCCCAGAGATGTTAAAGGTATTCATAGTATTCTTGGTCATGCTGGTTTCTATAGGAGGTTTATTAAAGATTTCTCTAAGATTTCAAAGCCTCTTACTAATCTTCTTCAAAAGGATGTACCATTTGTCTTTGATGATGATTGTAAGGAAGCTTTTGAAACTCTTAAGAAGGCTTTAACTACTGCTCCTATTGTTCAACCACCTGATTGGAATTTACCCTTTGAAATTATGTGCGATGGTAGTGATTTTGTTGTTGGTGCTGTTCTTGGATAGCACGTAGATAAGAAGTTAAATGTTATTCATTATGCTAGTAAGACTCTTGATGCTGCTCAAAAGAATTATGCTACTACTGAGAAGGAGTTTCTTGCTGTTGTTTTTGCATGTGATAAGTTTAGACCTTACATTGTTGATTCTAAAGTTACTATTTATACTGATCATGCTGCTATTAGATATCTTATGTTGAAAAAGGATGCTAAGCCTAGGCTTATTAGATGGGTGTTGCTTTTACAAGAGTTTGATTTACATATTGTGGATAGGAAAGGTGCTGAAAATCATGTTGCTGACAATTTGTCTAGATTGGAAAACATTTCTTTTGATCCTATTCCTGTTAATGATAGTTTTCCAAATGAACAGTTGGCTTCAATAAATGTAACTTCGCAAGAGGATCCGTGGTATGCTGATTATGCTAACTTTATTGTTTCCAAGCATTTGCCTCCAACCTTTACAGCTCAGAAGAGAAGAAAATTCTTTTATGATTTGAGGCATTATTTTTGGGATGACCCACACTTATATAAAGAAGGAGTTGATGGTATTATAAAAAGATGTGTTCCGAAATATGAGCAACAAGAAATATTGAGAAAGTGCCATGGCAGTGCTTATGGAGGACATCATGCTGGAGATAGAACTGCACAAAAGGTTCTACAATCAGGTTTTTATTGGGCAACCCTCTTTAAAGATGCTAGAAGGTATGTTTTATCTTGTGATGAATGTCAAAGAGTTGGTAATATTTCTAGACGTAATGAAATGCCTATGAGTTACACTCTGGTTATTGAACCATTTGATTGTTGGGGATTTGACTTTATGGGTCCTTGATACGTCTCAAATGTATCTATAATTTTTGATGCTCCATGCTTGTTTTTACACCATTTGCTTAGTGTTTTGTTACACTTCGTGGCATTTTTATGCATTTTCCGGAACTAACCTATTAAAAAGATGCCACAGTGCCAGTTCCCTGTTTTCTGCTATTTTTGTGTTTCAGAAAAGTTACACAGGAAATATTCTCAGAATTGGACGAAACAAAAGCCAAACATCCAGAAATTTACCGAAGCTTCCAGAGAACCGAAGAGGAGACGGAGAGGGGCCACAGGCCGCTCACACAATAGGGCGGCACAGCCCAGGCCCTAGCCATGCCCACTATGTGTGAGGCCGTCTCGGTCCACTTCTGACGCCGCCCCTTCACCTATAAAGACCCCCCGACGGGAAAAACCTAAGTACCCGATCAATTTTCCAGAAACACATCGCGATCCACCGTCGTCATCGACCCAAGATCGAGAGGGTCCAGAAGCTCTTCCCAGCACCCTGTCGGAGAGGGGAATCGCCACCGGAGGTCTTATTCATCGCCATGCTTGCCTTCGGCGCGATGAGTGAGTAGTCTACCTTGGACTATGGGTCCATAGCAGTAGCTAGATGGTTGTCTTCTCCACCATGTGCTTTATGTTTAGATCTAGTGAGCTGCTTTACATGATCGAGACTACCTTTATGTAATTCTACATGCTATGTTTGTTGGGATCTGATGAATATTGGTGTTATGATTAAGTTGATGTGCTGAATATTATCTTATGTTATCTCTATGTTGTTTATGATCTTGCATGCTCTCCGTTGTTAGTAGCTATCTTGGCCGAGTAGATACTAGTGACTCCAAGAGGGGGTATTTATGCTCGATAGTTGGGTTCATGCCTCTATTTAATCTGGGGGAGTGACAGAAACCTCTAAGGTTGTAGATGTGCTGTTGCCACTAGGGAGAAAACAACATTCTTGTGTCTAAGGACATTCGCTTTGTTTACATTACACACTTTGCTTAATGCAATTATCTGTTGTTCGCAACTTAATACTCATGGGGTGTTTGGACAATGTCCCCGTGAGTGGATTATTAGTCATAGATGCAGTTGGATGGTGGTCTATGTATTTTGTTGTAATGCCTAGAGTAAATCTCATAGTGATCCTCTTGACATATGCACGTTGTCTTTATTCTATCAATTTCCCAACTGTAATTTGTTTACCCAGCATGTCATTATTTATCTTATGGAGAGACACCACTAGTGAACTATCGACCCCGGTCCTATTTCCTTTATATTGCTATCACCTGTTTACTTTACTCGCACTGTTTACTTTTCTTGCATACTACTATTGCTTTCCACTCGATACGCTCATTCCTTTGTTTACAACAAACCGGTGAGATTGACAACCTCATCGTAAGTTGGGAGCAAAGTATTTGGTTGTGTTGTGTGCAGGTTCCGCGTTGCAGCTGGCAAAGCAAAGCACTAGATGAAGCGCCTTATAAATTGTCCGGAGCTGTCGCGAAGCTAGCAAGCATCACCTTCAGATGTTTGGCTTTTTCCTAGATACGATTAAACCTTGGTTTCTTACTAAGGAAAAACTCGCTGCTGTACTCATCAAACCTTCCTCTTGGGGTTCCCAACTGGACGGTGATTTGCACCATCACACACCGCCATAGCAAAGATTTTTCTGGCGCCATTGCCGAGGAAAAAGAAGACTTCTGCAAGGGGAGTTTTGCACGCACATCCTTTACTTTGTTTTAGTTTTTATTTTATTTTATTTTTACTTGCATCATTTTATCAAAAGCACAAAAAAATTAGTTTCCTTTATAGTTTTTTATTATGTCTAGTCTAGTTGCTACTACTATGTCGGCCGACGATATGATTTTCACTTTCAAACAAAAGAGTGAGGAAAGTTTTAAAGAAGCTTGGTCTAGAATTTATGATTGGCATGGAAAAACTGAACCAAAAATGACTTTGAGTTTGCTTCTTAGTTGCTTTTACTTTAGACTTGCTCTTCGTTATAGATATGCTTTGGATGCTACTGCAGAAGGAGATTTCCTTCATTGTGATGGAGATCAAGCTTTCAATATTATAAAAAAGTTGATTACAATTTATAGCATGCCAACTGATTTTGATTCCTCTCTTGTGAGCATTTTTAATAGACTTAATACTATTGACACTCACACTGCTAGTTTGAATACTTGCTATAGTATTTTGTGTCAGCATTTTGATTATGTGCCAACAAATTCTGAACCTTCGAGTTGGTACCCTACGGTAAAAATTACCATTAATGGTGAAACTTTTCATGCTCGTTGTGATATTATATCTGAATTTTGTCTTATGCCAATGGATGTTTATGAATCTTTGAGTCTTTGGAAACATTCTGAGGGGGGAGAAGAAATTTCTCTTACTAATAATGCCACTATATTTCCCGTTGGAATAGCTGAAGGAATTTATACAAAAGTCCTAGGAAGAATGGTATCTACTGATTATCTTGTTATTGAATGTGTAGGAAAAGGACAAATCACGCTTCGAAGGTCTCTACTGAAGCTCCTGGGCGCCGTTATAGATGTGGCAAAAGGCAATATAAGATTCATCTCTCCACCTTGCAATAGTCACGTCTTTCCTAGAGTTAAGAGCAAAGGTAAGAAAGGAAGACGTAAGGCACCCGTTGACCCTAATGCTTCATCACTTGATATTACTTGATTTGCACTTTCTGCGCCTAGCTCAAAGGCGTTAAAGAAAAGCACTCTTGGGAGATAACCCAATATTTTTAATTTCAGTTATTTTTCTTTTATTTGAGTCCTGGAAGTTATTACTACTGTAATAACCTCTCCTTATCATTTTTATTTCGTTTTTGTGCCAAGAGAAGCCTCTAATTTGAGTGAGGTAAGATTTGGGGATGTTGCTGTCCTGAAACAGATTTTGGTGCTGCACCGTAAAAATTCGTGAAAATTCTCAAAATATCTTTTGGACCTGCGATTTCTTGTGCATATGCCCCAGGTTATATCCAAACTTTCATTATTTATACACCTTTTTATTTGAGCAACAGAAAACCCTCTAAAAATTTGACCTTTGTCAGCTGTTCTGTTTTGACAGATTTCTGCCATTATTTGTGTTTGCCGCTCGATCGCTTTCTTTTTGAGTTCTTTTGATCACGGAACTTTTGGGGAAGTTGCTACAGTAGTATATGCTTTATATGTGGTGGTTTTGAGTTGAAATATGAAGAAAAAAGGGGTTGATTCATTGCTATGCTTACACTAATGTTGCTAATAAAATTGTGTTTAGTTTTGTATGAAGGAAGTTTTCAAGTGTAGGGATTGGAGAATGATGAGATGAGTTGAAGAATGGACAAAAGCTCAAGCTTGGGGATGCCCATGCACCCCAAGAAATATCCAAGAGGTACAAGCGTCAAAGCTTGGGGATGCCCTTGAGGCACCCCTTCTTCATCGGCAAAAATCAGGTCACCTTTCAACACACTATATTTTTATTGCTTCATGCATTATGCGTTTTTCTTGGAGCGTCAGTTGTTTTAGTTTTCAGTTTTTTTTAGTTTTGTTTGCTGCAATAAATGGTTGTACCCCAACAAATTTACTTTTGGAGAAGTTTCCTTGCTTTTCATTTGCCAAGAACACTCCGTTTTTCACTCTTATCGTTCAACGAGTGTTCTCTTTTTTTGCTACTGCGTTTAGTTTTCATTTTTTGCCTTGATTTGTGTTCAGATCTTGTTATATCTTTGCATCAAGGTGTATTTTGACCTCTGGTCCATGTTGGTTTTCATCAAAAGAGTTGTTTCAAAAAAGTTCGAATGGTGTCGGAAAAGAGAAAAAGCTTTATGCAAAAAAGTGGTACAAAAGGAGCTTTTGTAGACTGCGGCCTACGCTTTTGCATGTCTTGCTTGATGTCTTTTTGATAGTATGCTTAGTGGTTTTGCTATAGCATGACTTGTCTCAAATGACTGAGATTGCTTAATGAGCCTTTGAAAAAATCATGCGTTGTTTTTATTATTTGGAAGCATTATTTTGGTTTTCTCCTTGATGCTTTATTTGGGTTAACTTGGCGCATGCTCACACATGTTAGACTCATACCAAGTCGCCATTGCCTCTATGATCATTTATTTTTTGACTTTTGATGCCATCTTATGCTTCTTTTAATGTTGCTTTGTCGCTCTGCATGATTATGGCCGTTATTGCTCTCTTAGTTGGTCGCTCCCAGTCTTTTGCTAGCCCTCGTTTTGTACTATGTATGAGCCCTAGTCGTGCATCCAACTCCTAAAAACCAAGTTTTGCCATTGTGTCCACCATATATACCTATTAGCAATTTGCTATTCCAAAGTACATTTGACTTGCTTTTATCTATCCTTCAAATTAAACTCTTTTTGGTGTTATGCAAAAATTGGTCAGTAAAGCTCTCACGAACCTGATGGCACACTTTACTTTTATTGCTCTTAAAAATTTGACATTGTGGCTCTCTTATGTTGAGTTGTTATGCTTGCAAGTTGTAAGTTGGAAATTAGCCCAGCCATGCCGTCATGGGGCAAGATTTCAACATTGCACTATCTTTCATTTGAGTTGATATCGTGATCTTTTGTTTATGGATACTCACTATGTGAAATAAGTTGGGAATCTTGCGGGATCATGGAGTTTGTATATGTGTTAGAGAAAGGCCTGGGCCGCTAATCTAAGCCATGCATAATTCATGGTGTAAATTTACAGCATGCCCATAGTGAACATTCGACGATGCATCTCACAATAAAAAGCTATACCAATGGAAATAAAAGAAATGTTGAGGTGTTTATTGTCTGTTTGTCCTGTCATTTTGATGTGGGCTTGTTCCATGTCATCGGGCATGGAGGTACTGTAACACCCTAATTTTTGTGAACCAGATTTGAACTAAATCTCAATGCATGAAATCAAGGAAAAATAAAAACTTGCATTTCAATGTGTGCTTGTGTGCTAGGGTTTGTATCTCCATGTGGTGTTGCATGATTTCATGTGCATGTGTATGGGTGCTATTTAATTTCTTTTTCTTTTCGAATTTCACTTGACCATGTTATGTGAATGCTTGATGAGTGTTCTATGATTTCATGCTATTGTTAGACCTAGTAGAATGTATGCTTGACACCAACAATCTTTTCTCTCTTTTATTTAAACTTTATTTTTGCACCCCATATTGGAAAATAGGAACTCACCCAAAACCCTATCTCCACTTGCCCAAAAATATTGAAACTTGGTGGATGCCTTGCAATCCATCTAAAATCATCTCTGAGCCAATCACCAACACCACTTGGGTCAAATTTTGATTTATTCAAAATTCAAATGAATTTCGGCCAAATTCATCAATCTTTCTCCTTCTCTTTTCTTTTCTTCTCTCTCTCTTTACAAAACCGACCAAGGAGTCCAGCCCTAGCCTAACCACCCTCACTCCACTCTTCTCTCTCTTATTCCTTTGTCCTATGCGGTTGGTGTCGTCGTGGTGAAACAACATATGCCATGGGATGGCTTAAATGGGGTTCGAGCTAGATGCTGGTGGATTCGGGAGAGGGGAACGAGCTAAAAAGCATGACAGAAAGAGACACTGATCTACCCAGGTTCGGGGCTCTCGTAAGGAGATAACACCCCTACTCCTGCTCTACTGGTTGTATATTTGGGTTGATGTAGTACACAACAATGGTGCTTCCAAGCTCTCTGCTAGAGAAGGAAGATGAACTGCTAAGTGTAGGAACACAGAGTGACCAACCCTTTACCAGGGCTCCCTATGCCACCTTATATAGTGGTGGCCAGGGTTACAATGGTCATACAAGACCACAAGACACGGGCTACACTCCAAACAGGAGCTGGTGACGATGGCAGAGACCCTTGACTTTGCCCCTGATTGCTCTCGATGGGACGCCATATCCCTGTACCTTGTACCTCTTGAACTGTGGCCTTACCTCTGTGCGGTGAGCTCGTACTTGTGCACAGTGAGGGTAGGTAACCTCCACTGTGCACCCTGCCATCTTACTCTGCTACCATGCTTGGATGTTTTCTTCCTTGATTGTAGGGATATGACACCTTGGTTGACTTAAGTATCCCGGATATGACCGTTGGCCATACCCAGGACATATATGCCGGACCAACGACCTACGAGGGTCGGGTAATCCGGCCTCCCCTGCTCCTGCACAACACACCAAATGGTTAGGCCGGCATATCTAAGTATATGCTGGCACACATATACCAATATTCCGGCTATACCGGCATATCCAAGTATTAGCCGGGATACACACATATGTCGGCCTGGCCGATGCTCTTATATTCCGGCCAGGCCCTTTCTTGATAACCCGGCATAAGTCAACCATAGACTTTGTGTCTTTCTAGTCTCTTGACCCTACCGGGGGTTATCCCCCCGACACTAGTCCCCGAAGCTGCCGAGGTTCCCCAGTCATAGCTGTGGAGCCTCGACAGGTTCAACATACCTTTCTTCATTATGTCCCGGTGATCAGATTATATCCCGGCCTCTGTTCCTGTTCCAAAACTTATTCCGGTCGGTCCCGAGGGTATTCCGGACGGAACATATACATCGGGCAGTTAATCCGACATATAGACGAGTCTTCCTCGAGAAGCCATGCCTGGCAGCTTTGCATCGAAACTTGTAACTGTCCTGCCACCTCGAACGGTCACCCACGATGTGACGGTTCACAGTGCAGTTACTCCTCGCCATCATTGCGTCATGGCACGGTTACCGGAACCGCCGCCCCACTCTGTGCCGCCACGTGGCGACTCTCTGCAGGAACGGTCGGGGGAGTGGAGCACTACCCACGATCCCCACGACCCTGCCTCTTCGGTATAAATATGGGGTGGGGGTAAACTTGCTCTTTTTAGCCCCGCCACAGTGCCTTCTTCCTCTTCTGCTCTCCTGCCCCTTGCGCTTCGCCACCGGACCGAGGGACAGAGAAGGAGCGCCGCCGACGACCCGCTCTACTCCGGCGCCGACGCCCGACGACGCACGGCATCACCATTGACGACGCCGCCGCCGCCGCCTCTTCTCTCTGCAGCATTGCAGGGAGATTGGATCTTCTTCTGTACGCTCGCCGTCGTTGTTCTTTCGCCGTCGGCCAAACTCCGGTGAGTTCCTCTCTCCCTCTGTTCTTCCTCTTTGATGCTTCTTCATAGCTTCGCATTGGTAGCCATATCCGCATAGATCTAGTGCAGTTCCTCTCTGGATTCGACTAGCATTGCTAACAGCGCTCACAGGTGTTCTTCCTTAGAATTTTTACCCTTATTTGTTTCCTGTTTTAACTGGCTCGGTAGATCTTTGATTTCTGCTAACCTTGGGGAGAGTGGTATGCCGGAGAGACTAACCTCCCTCTTTTCTCCGGCCTTGATAGGAATAACATCACGGGACTCCGGCTCTCACGCCTTGTCCCGGCCACTAAGATGGCATCTTCAAGCATGACGGGCACCTCAGCCTCTGAGGAAGATACCTCGGCCCGAGCCCTGGGAGGGGTCGGAGGTTACTCCGGCCGACATATCCTGGGTCACCTCCACCAGGAGAGTCCCGGAGGGCGTAGCATGTCGGCTACCAGCAGGAGAAACTGTGCCGGCACCTGAACCTGGCGAACGCGTCGTCTTCATCGCCCACTTCGAGCGTGGCTTCGGCCTGTCGGCATCGGACTTCTTCCGGGACTTCCTCAACACCTACGACCTACAACCTCATCATATCCCGGCCAATGCCGTGATGATCCTCTCCGCCTTCGCTGCTTTTTGCGAGGGCTATGCCGGCATAGAGCCCCTTACTCAAGGCTGGGCGAAGTACTTCCAACTGCGGAAGCAAGTCGTCCAAGAGCCGCCCCGGAGCAAGGACGACCCGCCGGAGACAGCCCAGGAAAAGAAGGACCGCCCCATGACCCTCTGCGGCGCGGCCACCATCATGTCCCGAAAGGGCTCGGACTTCCCCAAGGTGGAGCTCCTGGAATCTTGCAAGAAGTGGCAGAAAAGCTTCTTCTACGTCAAGAACACCACCGACGAGGATCTGCTCAACCTGCTGCCATTTGTGGACGAGCCACCCTTGGCTATGACGAACTGGACCTACAACCCGAAGAACTCGGTGATGCCGGTGAATGCGCTTCACCAGGTTAAGGGCGAGCTCTGGGATGCCGGTCTTACTCCTCAGGACCTGGTGGCCTGCTATATAAGTCGGCGCGTCTCCCCTCTGCAGCGCCGGTCGCACAAGATCTGCCAGATGAGCGGGCCAATGGACCCCACCCGGCACTCCACACACGAGCTGACTCCGGCCGACATTCTGCGTCGGATTAAGGATGTCTGCAAGTCCTCTCAGGCCACTTTTGCCTGGGGGCTAGAACCATACAGCCGGGATAGGCCCGCCCCAACGGTAAACCATCTTATCCGATACATAAAGTCCATGTCCGGCACATAGATACTTAAGCCGACACATGTCTGTTTGCCGACACATATCATATTGATCCGACATACCTCTTCCACCGGCATATTTCCTTGTCTGAATACTTGACTTTGCTGTTTATACAGAAATTCAGCTTTCAAGCCATGGAGAACTCCCGGATCAAGATCGCGGCGGACCGCACTATTGCGGATGTTGAAGATCCGGATCATTGGGATAAGCTTCCCAGGAGCACTCGTGCTGCAGCTGCCATGGGTAAGGGCTCTTCATCCCGGCATTATACTCAAGACCGGAGTGAGATTGATTCTGACGAGGAGATCCTGCTGTACTATGACCCGATGCCACTTGCATATGCCTTTCCAGAAACACCTATTGCTTACGAGTTTCCAATGCCGTCCTCAGCTATCCCGGACGATATGGTTATCGACGCCGCCCCTCTGAACCAGGGACCTCCTTCCACCGGCGTACGTGCCGGCCGGAAGCGAGGGGTGAAGCCCCAGCCCGACACACCTCAGAAGTCGAAGAGGCAGAAGGTCGGCGTGCCCATACTGAAGAAACCGAGACCTGTCGCCGCGGGGTAAGTTCCTTCTGCTTGTTTCATTTCCGACATATCTCTTGCTTGCATTATTGACTTGGCGTTTTTTCTCTTTCAGAGCTCCTCTTGCGCCGGAACAAGCTTCTGGCTCGAGTGGCGACCCGAAAGTTACCAAGCCCGCGGCCACTGCTACCTCCGACATACCCTCTGCCAGCCACATGACCTCCCCGGCGCCGGCATCCTCGCCTGCGCCCGACAAGACCTCCTCCCCGGCGAAGGACGTTCCTCCGCCGGAACAAGACACCTCTGCCCCCGACGTCCACATGGACTCGGGGGCTCAACAGGAACCTCCGGCTCCTGATGTCCACATGGACACAGGAGCCCACCAAGAAGCACCAGACTCCGGCGCGCCCACCAGCGACGCCGGCACAACTGAAGACGCCGGAGCAGACATCAAGGGTAAAGGCCCTTTAGTGCCGGAAGTCCGGACTATTCTGGATCCTGCCTCTGCTGGCCAAGATGCACCGGCCGCACCGGAACAGCCCGTGCCCAAAACTCCTTCTGCTGAAACGACTCCTGCACCGGCCAAGACCACGGCGCCGGCCAAGACCTCTGCCCCGGCCAAGTCCGGCACATTGAAGATCCAGCCGACCAAGTCCGGCACTCCATCCGCCGCCACTGCTCCTCCTAAGGTAGCGCCTCGGACCAGCTCTGCTCTGGCCCTGCATCTTGGCAGGGCAGCAGCCCGGCCTGGCTACCGGCGCAACTTCTTCGACACGCCAGAATTTGAGGGCATCATCCCCCTGGTGACAAAGAGTGACCAAAGCCTCGGGTCTCTCACGGAGCATTGCACCAAGTGGAACGACGCCGGCAGCATGGACACCGCGGACTCCAGCAGCAAGAAGAAGGCCGAAGCCGCGGCTACTGGCAGCCCAGCAGATATCCTGGCCGCGAAGCCCCTACCGATCGCCTGCGAGCTCCTCAGCCTCCAGCAGAGACTTCACCGATTGGCTGATGCCACCAACGTAAGTCCTTTCTACCTATACACATATCCCTAGTCCCCGAAAATGTCGGCTGTCCGGGATACGGACATCCGGGATTTTCTCATAGTCTTTTAGCTAGCTTCTTTTGAATTAACTGCCGACATATGAGCTCGATCCGAGCTTCAAATCCTAGTCACCGAGGGCCGGGATAGGTGCGCAGCACCTGTGCCGGGTCTTTAGCAATTTCACATCTCAATTATCTTTCAAATCCTCTCGACCGAGATATAAGCTCGTTTCGAGCTTCAAATCCTAGTCACCGAGGGCCGGGAAAGGTGCGCAGCACCTGTGCCGGGTCTTTAGCCATTTCCCATCTCAATTATCTTTCAAATCCTCTTGACCGAGATATAAGCTCGTTTCGAGCTTCAAATCCTAGTCACCGAGGGCCGGGATAGGTGAGCATTCACCTGTGCCGGGTCTTCAGTAGAATGATCACTTGATAGAATTTTCAACTTAATTTCCATGCCGAATTTCTCTGCTGATATTTTAAATCCGGGCACTTTTGCAGCGCATGAACAACACCCGGGCCGACCTGTATCATGACTTGGTATGCGAGCATCGGAAGTTATCCGACGAGCATAGCAAGCTTCAGCTTGAGCTGTCCCAGAAAGGTAATTTCAGCCGACATACCTTGCCCCTTCTCAATAGACCTCTGGCCGGCATATCTTAATATGCCGACACCTAATCTTTGTCCGACATTTCGCAGCTGGTGCCGAAGCCCAAGTCACCGAGCTTACCAAGAGAGTGAAGGAACTGACAGGTATGCCGGATCCCCTTAATCTTCAACTAATCCTTCTGTACTTCAAATCCTTTAATGTTTTCACTGTTTTCTTTCTTCAAATCCTTGTTTTGACTTCAAATCTTTTCAGACGAGAAAGCTGCACTGGAGGCACGCCACCAGGACTGTGTGTCCTCGGTGGATGTAGCCAAGCAACTGGACGACCGAGATGCTGCTCACAAGGCCGAGATAGAGCAGCTGAAGGGCCGGATCACCGAGCTTCTGGACGAAAAGGAACAGAGGGAGGGCCTACTGAAGAAAACCCAGTCCCTGCTTGTCACCTCCGAGACTGATGCCTCCAACGCCCACGCTGAACTGGATAGCCTGAAGGAGCAGGCCACCAAATGGGAGGTTACAGTTGCACAGCTGAATGCCGACCTTGCCAGTAAGCTTCAAATCCTTTCCCTTTATCCTTCCCGACATAGTGTAATTCTCTCCGGCATAGCATCTATGCCGACATATTCTCCTTTTGCTAACATTGTTTCTATTCCTCAGACATGTTTCCCGCTTCCGTCGAAGACGTTGAGAGGGCTTTGCAGTTGGATCGAGAAAACCGGGGTGTTCCGGTTGACTCGCCCAACTGGGACATGTCGGAGCAGCTGTTGGCTCTGCAGTCCCGGAAGAACGCCATGACGCTCTACACTGAAGAACTCTTCTATGGCGCCCAGGAGGCATTCTCTGCCCTCTGGCCGGGACAAAGGACTCCCACTGATCCCGTCGACCTCGGCAACGATCTGCAGCTGGCCAAGGTTCGCCTCCGGGAGTGGCGAGATTCCGGCGCAAGGGTTGGAGCTGACGAAGCTCTCAGCTACTTCTTGTCCTGGTATGAAAAGGCTGACTTGGAGACTTTGCGCACTGTGCGCGAAGGATCCATCTGGACCACGGATCCGGAACATATCCGGCGCCGGCGAGAGTTGGCCCACAGCTATGTGGACTATGCCGACACCGACGCCTTCGTCCGGGACATCCGCGAGCCGGAGAAGAAGGGCGATGCCGGGACATCCGCCGCTGCTGAGGGCTCCGACTCCAGCCAGGATGAAGAGGAAGCTGAAGAGGCCGGCACTGATGCTCCGGAACAGGCATCTGCCCCGGGCGGAGGTGATGGCTCCATTCCATCTGCTGGGTCCGGCACTCCTGAAGCCGACATCTCCACCGCCACTGCTCCACCAGCCGGCGCCTCTGCTTCTGCCGCTGCTCCTTGACTTTGCAGCACAAACACTTTAAGTTTTATCAGATCCCCGGTATGCCGGGTGCAGATGTAATATACACGTTTAATTTCCTTTGGTTTGCTACCTGAACAAGTTTTATCTTGGTTTGCTTGTTTCTAATGCCGGATCATCTTTTGGCTAAGTCACCGAGTTGTTTTCCTGTTTCCTCAAGTTCACAACCTTGGCTACTTGTCTACCTTAATTGGCTTTCGACGTATGAGTCTCAAGGTTGCTTCATTGATCATACAGTACTTTAACTTTGAAACTTAGACTTCAAATCATCCGACACTTTTAATTTTATCTTTAGCTTTAACGAGAATGTCGGTTCGCTTGCTTTACATTTCCTTAGCCGTTTTCCATGTGTAGACAATCTCCGGCATCTACTCTTGCTAGCCATGAAGCCGGGTTTCGGACAGCAGCTGAGTCGAAGAGTGGCCTTTGGTGCCGACACATTACTAGGCCGACATAGGAAACATTCAAATCAAGCCAGCCGGCATATAGCAAAAAACTGTAAATAAACAAACAGCATATCTCGGGGGCAGTGCCCGCTCTCTTCGGGATGCCGGCATTTCACTCACTAGTCTTGTGCCGGCATAAAGTGCCGGCACCCAAAGCAAAATATGGAAATACATACATTGTGCTGCTCAGGAGTAAAAGGGGCGCAGTAGAGCTATGTTCCATGGCCTCTTGGTTTCTTCTCCGGACCTGTCCGCCTTATTCTTCTTGGGGTCCTGCGCATCTATAAGATAATAGGCATCATTGTGCAGAGCTCTGCTCACAATGAATGGCCCCTCCCATGGAGGAGTTAACTTATGCCGGCCTTCTGTTCCTTGCTTTAGCCGGAGTACTAGATCTCCCTCTTGAAATCTCCTTGGATTTACCTTCTGCGCATGATAGCGTCTGAGGTTCTGCTGATACACTGCTGTTCTTGACAGAGTTATTTCCCTTGCTTCCTCTAGCAGATCAACATCATTTTCTCTGGCTTCTTTAGCCTCTTCCTCAGTATATAGCACTATTCTTGGTGCATCATGTATTACATCTGTTGGAAGCACAGCTTCTGCTCCATACACCAGGAAAAATGGTGTGTAGCCTGTTGATCTATTCGGAGTTGTTCTTAAACTCCACAGCACTGCTGGCAGCTCATCTAGCCAACATCCCGGAGTTTTCTCCAGGGGCTCTATCAGCCGGGGTTTTATGCCGGATAATACTAGCCCATTCGATCTCTCTACTTGGCCATTGGCACAAGGGTGGGCAACCGACACAACGTCCAGCCGGATTCCCACCTCCTCACAAAATCTGGCAAATGGCCCTTGGGCAAAGTTTGACCCATTGTCAGTGATGATGCTATGAGGAACACCATATCTCAAGATTATATCCTTTAAGAATTTCACTGTTGTGTGACCATCACACTTGCTTATGGGCTTCACTTCAATCCACTTGGTGAACTTGTCCACCATGACCAGGATATGGGTCATCTTCCCTCTGGCCGGCTTAAAAGCCCCGACCATATCCAGGCCCCAAACAGCAAAGGGCCAGGTTATTGGGATAGTTTTCAGGGCAGATGCCGGCTGATGAATCTGGTGGGCATATCTTTGACACCCATTACATTTCCGGACCAAGTTTTCTGCCTCTTGCAGTGCCGTTGGCCAATAGAAGCCATGCCGGAATACCTTTGCCACCAATGCCCTGGACGAAGCATGGTGACCACACTCCCCCTAGTGAATTTCCTGGAGCATCTCCAGACCCTCCGAAGATTCGACACATCTCTGCAATACTCCGGTGGTACTTCTCTTGTATATTTCTTTGTTGATGATGGTATACGCTTTGGATCTCCTTATAACCCGGCGGGCCTCGGTTTCATCCGCCGGCACTTGACCATCCACCATGAAGTTCATGATAGGACGTGCCCATGAGGGCACTTCCCTGACAGTGAACACTGCCTGATCTATTTCCATCATTTCGACCGACACATAATCGATCTTCATGGGTTGCGAAGTCCCCGGGACTGAAGAATCAGTCCCCGGGTATGCCGGAGCAGTCCCCGGGTATACCGGCACAACCTCTTGGCACATTTTACCCTTGCCTTTAGTTTTGCTCCGGAATACTGTACTAACAGCATATGCCGGCCCAGTCCCCGGGACTGAGGAAACAGTCCCCGGGTTATCCGTCCTGGCTCCGGCATCTATCTCCATTGGAACTGCTTCGTCTGGACCTGGCGGGACATAAATGGAGGATGACTCCGGCGAGGGTTTGATCGATGGCTTCCTCAGATGCTCCAGCGAAATGCCAGGCGGGATTGAATCTCGGGAAGACCCCAGCTTGGACAATGCATCGGCTGCATCGTTCTGAGCCCGGAGAACGTGCCGGAACTCACAACCTTCAAAGTAACCACTTAACTGCTGCACCAGGAAACGGTATGATGTCATGTTAGCATCATGCGCGTCCCATATGCCGGAACACTGCTGAATCACTAAGTCAGAATCACCGAAGCACATAATCCGGCGAATTCCTATGTCCTTAGACACCTTCAGGCCATGCACAAGTGCCTCATATTCCGCCACATTATTTGATGCTGCAAAGTGAATCTGCAGGACGTATCTCAGCTGGTCATTCTTTGGTGAACTGAGAACTATGCCGGCACCCAAGCCATGGATTGTCTTGGACCCATCGAAATGCATCCTCCAATAATTTGCATCTGGCAATGGTGGCTCATACTGTATCTCGGCCCAGTCAATAAAGAAATCAGCCAAGACCTGGGACTTGATTGTATCCCTCTTATCGTACTGCGGTGTATATGGTGAAAGCTCTATTGCCCACTTTGCTATCCGGCCGCTGGCATCTTTGTTGGCTCGTGAGAGGATCAATCTACGCCACGCCCAACTCCCACTGAAGGCCAATATTGCAGCCAAATGTCAGCGGCTCAATGAGAAAAAGGCGTCTCTGGATGCCAAAACTGACACCTCTGTCAGCACCGCCGAGCTTGCATCCTTAAAAAAGGAATTGGAAGACCTCGAAGAGAAGGTCCGGGCGACTAAAAAGCTCATTCATGACAAGGAAGCATTCATCGCCCGCTCCCAAGACGAAGCAGAAGGCCTCAAAGCTCAACTGAAAACTGATCTGGCAGAAATACGTGCCCTGAGCAAGCAGCTAGTGACGGGCAAGGACGATGATGACGTAGCCGAGATCGCCGAGGTGGATCGTGTCCGTGCTGACGCCCTCCGTGCCTTCGAGGCATTCCTTCAGTATCTTATTCATGTAACCTGACACCTGCTCGTAACAGTCTGAACCTCGAGAGTCGATGGCTGTGCATTGTTTTTTTTTTCTTTTTTTTTTATTTGGCCGATTTCATGTATCGGCCCCCATATTTCACTGTCCATCATCCCACATGCTTGGGAAATATTTCTTGAGATGCTGACCGTTGACAGCCACTGGGAATTTCACACCGTCCAGCTCCTCAAGCATGTACGCGTTGCCCCTTAAAACTTGGTCGACCCTGTATGGCCCGTGCCAATTTGGAGACCATTTACCGTATGCTGCATCCTTAGTTCCCAATGGCAATACAGCTTCCCATACCAGATCACCAACGTGGAACTCCTTTGGTCTCACCTTCTTATTATATGCACGAGCTACCTTGGCTTTGTTCTCTTTAATTTTCTCAAGCGACCACAGCCTAAGTTCAGTTAAATCCTCAACACTGTCACTCATCAGGGCTGCATATTCTTCAGTTGTTAGATCGTTCTGAAAAGTGACACGTCTCGATCCAGCCGTAATCTCCCATGGCAATACGGCTTCTTGTCCATAGACTAGATGGTATGGCGAGGTTTTTATCGCTCCATGACATGACATGCGATAAGCCCACAAAGCTTCTGACAAAACCTCGTGCCAACGCCTAGGGTGCTCGTCGATTTTTCTCTTGATCAGCTTGATAAGGCTCTGATTGGACGCTTCAGCTTGCCCATTTGCTTGAGCATAATATGGAGATGATCGGATCAGCTTAATTCCCATGTCCTCGCAGAACTCTCTAAACTCGTGAGAAATGAAGACCGAACCTCCATCGGTCGTGATAGTTTGGGGAATCCCGAATCTATGAATGACATGTTCTTTCACGAAATTGATAACATCCTTCGAGTTTACTGACTTCATAGGGACGGCTTCCACCCATTTAGTGAAATAATCCGTAATGGCCAAAATCCACATGTGGCCTTTGCTTGATGGAGGATTGATCTTGCCAATCATATCCATGCCCCAACCTCGGAATGGCCAAGGCTTGATGATGGGGTTCATCGCTGATGCAGGTACCATCTGAATCTTCCCGAATTTCTGACATGCTTGACACCCTTTATAGTACTTAAAACAGTCCTCAAGCATGGTGGGCCAATAAAACCCTGATCGCCTGATCAACCATTTCATCTTGTGAGCCGATTGGTGAGTTCCACAGGCGCCTTCATGTACCTCGTGTAGGAGCCGATTTGCCTCGGCTGGCCCCAGACATTTGAGCAATAGCCCTTCCAGAGTCCTGTAGAACATGTCATCCCCAATAAGCACATACTTCATGGCCTTGTACATTATCCGTTTAGGTGCCCCCCGAGCCGAATCTTTCAAGTAATTGAAGATATCGGCTCTCCAGTCGTCCGCCTCCAGGAACTGTACCTGAACATCAGTTCCATCTGCTATGTCCTTGTAGCCTGAAGCCATCTGTGCAAGATCATTCGCCTCGGTATTCTGCGACCGCGGGATCCAGTTAAAGTTTAGATACCTGAACTGTGCCATCAGCTCACGGCATTGCAACCATAATGGGAAGAGTGACTCGCTCTCACACTTGTATTCGTCCGTGAGTTGGGAAATCACCAATTTGGAGTCTCCAAAAAGTTCCACTGCTTCTGCTCCAGCTTCAATGAGCAACTCCATTCCCTTGCGTATTGCCTCATACTCAGCGACATTGTTGGTGCAAGGGGTAGATAGCCTGATGGAGAAGGAATATGTTGCCCCCCGGGGCGACACGAGTAGAATGCCGATGCCGCAACCATCATCACAAGCCGATCCATCGAAAAACATAGCCCATGCACGTACATACAGTGCTGCTATATCAGTGTTGATTCGTTCAGCAATAAGATCGGCCAACGCTTGTCCCTTAACCGCTTTGGCGGGTTGATACCGGATATCAAATTCCGATAATGCAAACATCCATTTGCCGAGTCGGCCTTTCAACACAGGAGCCGACAGCATATGTTTTATGACATCTGATTTGCATATGATGATAATCTCTGCTGACAGCAAGATGTGTCGCAGCTTGGTGCAGGTGAAAAATAGGCAGAGCCATAACTTCTCGATCTCAGGATATCTCGTCTCTGCATCCAGCATCCTTCTGCTGATGTAAAACACAACTCGCTCCAGACCATCATAAACTTGCACCACCACCGAGGCGATGGACGTGTCAGCCACCGACAAGTAAATGTAGAACGGCCTACCCTGCTGCGGTGGAACCAACACTGGCGGCTTCGTTAGATATTCTTTGATCTCGTCGAAGGCTCGTTGTTGTTCTGTCCCCCAGCGGAACTCCTCATCAGATTTAATTTTCACTAGTCCCATGAACGGCTCTATTCTTCCTGACAGATTGGAGATGAACCTTCTGACGAAGTTGATTTTGCCGATGAGACACTGCAGTTCTTTCTTCGTGGTAGGTGGCTTCATTGTTCGCACTGCCTCCTGACTTTTCAGGCCGATCTCAATTCCGCGTTCATGGACCAAGAAACCCAAGAACTGACCGGCCGTCACACCGAAGGCACACTTCTTTGGATTCATCCGTAGCCCGAATTTTCTGGTTCGGTCCAGGACGCGTCGCAGATCGTCCAAGTGTCCTTGTACTGAAGCAGACTTGACTACCACGTCATCGATATAAATCTCCACCAGCTTGCCGATCAGATCATGGAAAATGTAATTCATGGCTCTTTGGTATGTGGCGCCGGCATTCTTCAGTCCAAATGTCATGACTACATATTCGAACAACCCCACCGAACCTAGGACTCTGAACGCAGTCTTGTGTATATCTTCTGGAGCCATAAAAATTTGATTGTAACCGGCATTGCCATCCATAAAGCTCAAGACCTTATGACCAGCAGCTGCGTTGATCAATGTCTCTGCTACCGGCATCGGATACTCATCCTTTGGAGTGGCTCTATTGAGATCCCGAAAATCTATGGCAACACGCCATCGGCCATCCTTTTTCTCTACAGGTACGATACTAGAAATCCACTCAGCATACCTGCATGGCCTGATGAACCCAGCTTTCAACATTTTCTCGATCTCTTTCTTGACTTCCTCTAAAATTTCGGCCTTCATCTGTCGTGCTCGCTGCTGGAATGGCCGAAACCCTTTTTAAGCGGGAGCCGATGCTCAATGATGCTCCTGTCTAACCCGGGCATCTCCGTATAGTCCCAGGCAAAGCAACCTGGATATTCTTTCAACAAAGCTATCATCGGACCCCGCAGATTCGGATCTAACTTTTTGCTGATAAATGTCGGTCGTGGCTTATCCCCAGGACCGATGTCAATCTCCTCTAGCTCATCAGCGGATGTAAACCCATACCCCAGCTTTCCGTCACCTGCTAAATCGATGCTGAACACAGGCCAAAAGTTTGGTGAGGATAACAAAGATAATTTGGGCCGATTGTCGGAATCGGCCCCCTTTTTGATTGCATTACTCAAGGAAGGTTTACAACCTATTTGTGCTCTACAATGGTAGGGAATCTCCCTACTACGACTACATGACATGCTTGTCGTAAGATCACTGCTTTTTATTTTTTGTGGCCGATCGCAGGGATCGGCCTTACCACGCACAATCGTGGGCTTTGCTACTCTGTCAGGCCAGTGGATAAGACCAGCCTCACCCCGTTTTTTGTAGCTTCAATGCGCTCACAGCCGTCTAGACTGACTCCAGAGATCGGCTCTTGGTCTTCTGCGTCCCAAATGTTCATGCCAGCTATTGAGATCTCGATCGAATCATCTGCATGAATGACCTCCACTTCATCTCCATCCCACTGTATCAGGCATTGGTGCATCGTGGATGGAATGCAGCAGTTAGCGTGAATCCAATCCCTTCCCAGCAAGACAGCGTAGGTGCTTTTGCTGTCAACAATGAAGAACGACGTAGGGATGGTTTTTCTACCCACGGTCAGATCCACGTTCAGAACGCCTTGCGTTTCTGAAGCTTGGCCGTTGAAGTCGCTTAGCGTGACGTTGGTTTTGATCAGATCTGCAGTGGAGCGTCCCAAACGCCGCAGCATGGCGTATGGCATTATATTGACTGCCGCTCCGGTGTCAACCAACATCTTGCGGACAGGCTGCCCATTGATATAACCTCTCAGGTATAGGGCTTTTAGATGTTTGTAGCCCTTCTCCCGTGGCTTTTCAAAGATAACCGGCCGTGGGCCGCAGTCAAACTGTGCCACTGGTAGTTCTTCGGTTCTTGGAGCGCAAAACTCTGAAGGAAGTATGAACACCATGTTTGTGCCAGCCGATGTCTTCGCATCGGCTTTTACTGGTTTGGGGCGCCACTCTTTCTTTTTTGGACGGGCCTCCGTCTCCAAGGTTTGCTGAATTTTCACGGCCAGATCAGGTCGGGCTTTCCTTAAAGTGTGGAGGTACTGCGCTTCGGCTTCCTCCAAGCTACGTAGCCGCTGAACTCTACGCTTTTGGGTGTGTCTGAGTCCATCGGGACACCACCTTGGCCGGTGATATCTATCTTCTTCTTCATCCTCTGACTCCTCGAGATCTTTTGCTCGAGATGACTCCTCTTGTCTGTTCTGAGGCCGGAGAGGCCCTAGACGCTTGAACACTGAAACTGGACCTGTGTCATCCTCCTGCTGTCCACATTCCGGGCAGTTGTCGACTGTAGGCAATCGGCTCATTCCCGCATCCCAACAGTATTTGAAGAAAGGACAACCCCAATGTTTATCCACGCCTTCCTTTTCCTTTGACCTTCCCCTAGTGCGGTGCTCATATCCTTCATCATCTCTATCATGCCGACGGTATCTCCCAACGTATGCGTCGGTGCGACGATCTCTTTCGTCATCTCTGTCATACTGCCGACGTCGGTCATACTGACACTCATACTTGTTAAGGAGATGCGTGGAGTGTGGCTTCTGATATCGCACGCTTCTCACTTGTTCCTCGGTTATATACCGCCTATCATCATAACGGGGCCGGTCGCGTGGACCGGCCTCTTCCTTTTCTTTGCTCCGGGAGTGGCCGCTTTCCTCCTTATACTTGCCATGGTGGTACACAGGCCCTGCCATGTTAATATCGAACGAGAAATCTAGCTGACGCCTCGTGGAGTGGCTGTGCTCTACCATGTTGATGCCAGGAAACGGGTTTGTGTCCACTTTCATGGCGAACTGCCCAAGGATCAGACGGCCCTGTTCTATCGCCGTTTGGATCTGCCGACGTAGCTCTTTGCAATCATTGGTGGTGTGGGTGAACGAGTGATGCCACTTGCAGTATGATCTCCCGTTCATCTCTTGCGCCGTAGGGATTTTATGGCCTTCGGGTAACTTCAGCTGCTTTTCCTTCAGCAGTAAATCGAATATCTGCTCAGCTTTGCTTACATCGAAGTCGAACCCTTTTGCAGGCCCTTGCTGTTTCACCCATTTGCAGGACACAGGATCTGCTCCCCGAGCCCATTCAGCCACGGCTATCTCTTGGTCTTCTACAAGATCCTCTTCTTCTGTATCGACCAGGCCTATCGGACGTTTGAACTTGTCTTGGTACAACTCAGGGTGGCGCTGCTCATACATTGTCAGTTTCTGGACCATGTGCGCCAGTGAATTGTATTCTACTTGGAAAGCCAGATCCTTGACCGGTGCTGAGAGACCCAACACGGCCAGCTCGACTGCTTCTTTCTCAGTTAAACGAGCCGAATAACATCGGTTCTTGACAGTCCTGAAACGCTGAATATACTCGGCTACCGTTTCTCCCCGCTTTTGCCGCACCTGCGCCAGATCGGCAATGCCAGCCTCGGTAGCTTCTGAATGATACTGAATATGGAACTGTTCTTCCAGCTGTTTCCAGGTCCGGATCGAATCTGGTGGCAACGAGGTGTACCACCCAAAAGCTGGTCCTGTCAGAGATTGCGCAAAGAACCTTACGCGTAACTGATCCGATGCTGAAATCATGCCTAACTGTGCCAAATATCGGCTCACGTGCTCGATCGAGCTAGACCCTTCTGAACCATTAAATTTTGAGAACTCAGGGAGCCGATACTTGGGCGGAAGCGGAATCAGATCATACTCGTTGGGGTACGGCTTGGAATAGCCGATTGTTCTCCTCTTCGGCACGAAGCCGAACTGGTCTCTCAAGATGGTACTGATTTGCTCCACCGTTTGAGCTGCAGGGGCTAAATTCTCATGACTCGTTCCGGTGGCATACTTAGCTAGCCACGCCTGTTTATCAGCGTCCATCCCGGACATCCCTGCTCCCGAAATCCCTACTCCAGAAACACCTGCCCCAGAAATCCCTGCGGTTGCAATCTGGTTCGTGCGCGTCAGGCTGTTGCAGTCCGGCACGTATGTGCACACATATCCATGTGGGATTTCTTTAGGTGGTTCAAACAGGAATTGGTAATCGCCAGGATCACCTCCAATCTTGTAGACGACGTACGCCGGTGACCCCGGTGGCTCCGGAGCTGCAAGCGTGAATGGTAGCTGTGGCCTGGTCTGGAGCGGTCTTTCTCCCTGGTGAGTCCCTAGGGTAGGCCCCGACGGAGAGTACTGATGTTTCATGATCTCCTGAACCACGCGAACCGCGACGCGCTCGAAAGCGTTCACCAGGCTCTCAGAATGGCGGTGAAGAGAATGAGCCACCATGTAATTGACTTCCTGTCGCAGGGCTCTGGTGCGATCCTCTGAAGGAACAGACAGATCCACCTCATCGAGAGCGCCTTCGGGTGAGAACCCTTTCCACCTGATGCCATGCTTACGGGTCCTCTCAAAAGAGCCGATGAGATCGGCTTCGAAGAGAGCCTTTGATATCATCATACCTCTTCTTGTGCTCATCAGGCAGATCGTCGTACGTGATTGGTCTGTCCCCCATCGCAGCGTCAGATGTTGATGCAGATGTTGTTGAGTGTCCCACCGGGCGTGCCAGAATGTGTTGCCTGTCAAAACCCACCGGCGAGCAGCGACGAGCAACACGAAGAGCCGGGAGGCTCCCAGAACTGCTGGTGGGCCCTGGTCCCTCGGGCAACGGCCCGCAAAACTCCGGCACACGTCCTGGCTGATGCAAGGGCGTGCCACCTGACCTATACCTGATCAGGAAGGTGATGGATTGCTTCGATTAGTTTCCTGCATGGCAGACACGTAAACATTAAATACGAGCCTCGATCGGCTCTCAGGTTTCCCTGTGAATCGGCTCATGTAGCCGATTGTCCCATGGATCTGCATTGGATCTACGATAACATGGGGTTTTGCTTTATCAATACAAGTCAAATCGATCTACGACAGTTTAACGCTTTCACCACATAATTGGAACATCCCACACGTAATTGAGCCTGGTAGATACGAAAGATACAGAAAACTAACCCTAGAGGAGGCCAAAAAACCAACGTAGAGTCAATTCCCGGAACAACTCCTCTCGAATTGGCAAACCAAATCCTTACGTACTACTGGATCGTTCAACCCGTTTGTGAGGCCTAACCATGCGGATATCAAACTAATCCTTGGAGAACAAGGAACAACTATGACAGATTGAATCAACTGAATAAAGATCAAGCAAGATGCTGCCCTTACACCCAAAATAGGTGCAAAGGCAGCGAGATCTCTAGGGGCCAGCATGACTAAGCAAACATAACCGAAAGCACCGATGCTAGCCACCAAACAGATCTATGATAACAGTATTACTCGCCATCAACAAGGCTTCAGTACGAGCAACACCAAATAACACATAAGCAGATGCTGCCTAGATCGCA